>BOPP01000379.1:292892-305691 GCA_017312745.1 Gryllus bimaculatus | reverse complement strand
TTAGAACAAAATTATGGGATACAACTTTTCAATATTGTGATAAATGGGTACGCTAACTTTACGGACATACGGTCGGCCGAGCGCGTGATCTCGAGAGAAGGGGGGCGAGCGAGCGCCGGCCGGCTAAACCGCGGAGAATACACACATTCTTCTAGTCTTGTTAATAATATTTAACAAGACATTTATCTGATGTTTTTTCTTGTCAATACAGAACCAGATTGTTCGAAATCAACAGAATAAGATTAGTTACTTTCATTGAAAACGCAAGACTATTTTGTTTTGTACCAAGACAGTGGACACTATAATGTCAGTCAAGAACATAAACTTTTCAACAAGCAATTGCGGAAAGTCGTGGCAAACGTGGCTTCTGAAGAATTGTAGAACGCATTCTTACTTTCTCTCCCTTACGTCTTAAAAAGAGAAAGTATTGTAATCGTGCCCCAAAAATGACAAATTTTCAACATTAAAACTTTGATTACCACTCCCTGGTAACGCAAAAGTCGATAAATCTTGCTCCTATATACACTGAGGAGACAAAAGTTATGGAAAACCTCCTAATATCGTCCTTTTGCTCGTTGAAGGGCTGCGACTGGACGTGGCATGGACTGAACATGACGTTGGAAGGTCCCTGGAGAAATAGTGCGTCATTCTGCCTCTATAGCCGTCCATAGTTGCAAAGGTGTTTTTTCTGTTGAACTGGCCTCTCAATTATGTTCTATAAATGTTCTATAGCATTCATGTCTGGTAAACTGAGTGGCTAAATCGTTCATTCGAATTATCCACAATGTTCTTCAAACCATTCGAAAACAACTGTGGCCCGGTGAAAGGAAGCAATCATTCATAATACATTCTATCGTTGTTTGGGAACATGAAGTCCATGAATGATTGCAAATGGTCTCCAAGTAGATAAACATAACGATTTCGAGACCATGTACGGTTCAGTACACCAGAGAACTCAGTCCATTCCACATAAAAGCAGCCACCACGAGCGTGCACAGTGCCGTGTTGACAACGTGGGTCTATGGATTTGTGGGGTCAGCGCCACGCTCGAATCATACCATCATCTCTTACCAACTGAAATCGTAACTCATCTGAACAATCCACGGCTTTCCATCTACATAGTCACAAGCAAAGAGAAGTACTGCGGGCGAAGTCGTGCCGTTACCAAAGGAACTCTTGCCATAACCCATTAAAGGGAAGTTTCTCCGCACTCTCCTAACGAATACGTTTGTCGTACGTCCCACATTGATTTCTGTGGTTAAATCACGAGGAGTTTCTTGTCCGTTAGCATTGACATCTCTATGCAAATGCCGGTACTCTCGATCATTAAGGGAAGGCCATCGGCCATTGCGTTGTCTGTAGTGAGAGGTTATGCCTGAAACGAGGTATACTCGGCGCATTCTTGACACCGTGGATATCGGAAAATTGAATTCACTAACGACTTCCGAAATGAAATATTCCATACGTCTAGTTTCAACAACCACCTCGCGTGCAGATTTTGTTGATTCCCATTTTGCGGCCAAAGTCATGTCAAGAATCGTTTCAGTTGAATAATTTGTGTACAAATGAGAGCAGATGTACTGCCCTTTTATACTTTTTGTACGGGAAACTACAGCCATCTGTAATTTGCATATTACTATTGTAATGGATCATAAGCCTGAGATTTAAAAATTTTTAACAATTAACCCGTTTAACTATTTCACCCCACACTTGTGCGAGTCAAATTCTGTAAGCGAATAACAATTTATTATGTTGACTGTCAAGTTTACGATGTTTGATTTTCTCGACGAAATCACGAAAATGCCAAGTTTATGCTCCTACAGTACACATTTGTTATTTTGGTGTGAATTCACGAAGTCACCCCTATACAGGAAACCGAAATATTATTATATTGATTTGGGAACCTGGCTCTCTTTTATTCCTTTTCCTTTCATTGTTTTTTATAAACTAAAATATACAGACAGGTTCTTAACAATGCTGTCAATACGATCAGCAATTATTTATTTATAAACAAGATTTCTTAATGCTACTCAGGAAATTCTGCTCTCCTCTAACATCAGTCATTACACCATAAATATAGAGAAAGCCTATGAAATGGTTTGGAAACAGTAATAAAAATAATAGAGAGCTTCAATCTAAAAGAAAATATCTTGGCATTTATTAAGATCGTTCTTAGTAATTGGACAACTAACGTCAGAATAAATAATATCCACTCTAAACAAGTTCGAATTAATAATGGTCTGCCCCAAAGTTGGGTTCAATGTCTGATACTTTTTTGTGGTCAGTATTAATGAAGTATTTCAAGCAATACTAAAAACTGTAAAAGGTTTCTTAACGTTAATTAGCCTTGGAATAAATATTGAGCACACAGACACATTTACTCAAAGCACCCTGAACAATCCTCGAAAGTGGACAGAATAAAATTGGTTTTCAATTTTCAAAAACAAAGACTGAATACATAGTATTCTCTAGGTAAAAAGAGGAGAAAATGTAATTTCAAAATTGGATCACAGAATTCGCAGAGAGGTTCTATCTGTTAAAATATAAGGAATGCCATTTGACAAAAAGATGAAATGGAAGAATCATATTGACTAGAAAGGAACAGAATGAATTAGGAGAATTAATATACGTTCTATCAGCAATAAATCGTGGATCTGATGAAAAATGTCTAATACAAATTTATCAAGCCATAATAATATCAAAAATACAATATGGATGTTTATTATATGAATCAACAGGAAGAGACGTATTTAAAAAACTAGAAAGCATTCAAAATACATCGTTAAGATTATACATAGGGACCTTAACACCATTACCTAAGCCACTATATGTTAGAACATACCTCTACATTGAAGAGTTGAAGATGAAAGTCTCTCCACTCCTCCCTAAGAAGAGATCAGCAAAACCACCTTGGAGTACCTTCACAAGAAGAGTAGACAAGGAACTAGTAGAATATTGTGGCGTCGTTAACACGAGGGCCAGAACTGTTAGGTCGCTGAAAGTGCGCTGCGGGGGAGGAAGAGGTTGAGCCTGAACTTCCGGGAGTTTGCGCTCTGGCGGTTGACTCAGGTAGAGCTGCAGAGCCAAAAATAACCGTAGGCTGTAAACTCCGAGGATGCTAGCCAGCGAGCCTCGCTTACCGACAGCAGGCGAGCCAACCTGAGAATCTTGTGTGTGGGGGCGTAAACCAAGATGCTGGCCAGCGAGCCTCGCTTGCCGACAGCAAGCGAGCCTATCTATGGAACAGTGGTGGGGGTGTCAGCCTCAACTATTTAACGCGGCGCCATCTGTGCCCGCGCTCTCATTCAGTTTGCATCGGGAAGCCTGTACGTGTATGTACAAGGAGTGTAGGAGTGTGGGCGAGATGTCCGGAGAGTAAGGGCCAGACGATCTCGCGTGCTGTAGGCACACGGTCGCCGCGACCGGTTTGAATTTTGGCGTCAGGCCATGTGATGGTAATTGTCACGGGACGGAAGTCCGACAGCTCGCATCACGCGTGGCTTTTATTTTTCTGCGGTAAAGCAGGGTACTGAAAGGAAAAGGTTGCCGGAGTGTTTAATATCAGCAATTTATTGTATCTTGTTCATAATCTTTTAATATACTATTTTTATTTTGTTATTTGAAATTATTTCTCATTTCACTACGTCACAATATGAGAAGAGTACCCCACCAAAAAAATATTTAGAAGTATGTTTCTAGAAATGAAAAGCAAGTACAAATATTACAGATGGTTCAGCAATGAATGGAAGAAGAGGGTGTGCAATAGCAACTAATGATAGGATGTACAGATTCAGACTCTATAACAGTTACTCTGTATGCACCACTGAAACAATAGCAATACTAAAACATTTCAAGTAATAAACACTATAATAAATACTAAACACGTAATATTTTCAGATTCTAAATCAGTACTTATGGCAATAAGTAACAACAGTAACTCTAATATACTCATTAAGGAGATACAAGAATTAACTATTTGGCTAATTTTAAACTATACTATAGAGTTAGTATGGATTCCAAGTTATCAGGGAATGCATAGAAAGCTAAAAGAGCAACTATTGAATCTTTAAATACCACAATTTATTCCCCTCCAGAAGAAAATTGGAGATATATTAACATCAACATGAAGAAATTCTTGGACTCCAGTTGGAAAAAAATGACTCAAATAAATTACAGAAGATCCCCCTTTGACAAGTTTCCCTCAGAGCTGAAAAAAACAGCAATTTGATATTTGCTAGACTAACACACAAATCATTCAAATTTGACACACATACATTTAGTTACAAAAAACAGAGAAAAAAATGTGAAAAGTGTGGTTCAGCTTGGACAGTCAAACACCTTTCAAAAGAATGTCAATTATTCGAATTAGATTGAAGCCAATTCAAAATTCCATAAACATTAAAGAATGTTTAAATACCTGAGGCGCAAAAAACTTAAGATTACCTAAAAAAAACTAAAAAGTATAACATTAAATAAGGTGCATACAAAGGAAATTATAATTGTTTGTATTATGTAATGCATATAAATACTAGATTGTGACATATGTAATGATACGATATTTATGTAAATAATTACGTAATGAATTAACCACTTAATGTAAACTGGAGATGTTGTTTAAGGGTGAGAACTTGCACTGTATGTCAAATTATGTAACATTATTGAGGTCGCTGATGGCCATTGCAATTATAAAGCTACCTAAAATAAAAGTAAATAAAAAAAACAAATTTTAAAATAAATTAATGTACAATTTTTTCGAAAATATGAGTAATTTTCCTGTAATTGTGTAAGACAATTAGATAATTTTTAAATACATTTTTCTCATAACATGACTCCATTTTGTTCCAATTTTTTCCTCGTAAAAAGTACGGTGAAAACGTTGTGTTATTTCCATTCCGGTGAACACAATATTGTAATGAGTTAAATCAATAAATCTACAATTTTAAGATAGAGAAGTTATCTTAAATAAAACCTGTTGTAAAAAGTCAGGTTTTGAAATAGGTCTTGTACAAATTTGATATGAAGATATTGAAAATAAATTACATACATTTCAAAGAATTTGTGGCTGTATAAAAAAAACACTTCCAAAATAAACCACGAAAGGAAACTTAAATAAAATTCTACAAAATAAAGTCAGTACCCGCACTTCTCTATGATTTAAAATCAAGGAGCACTCGTAAGAAATATATGTCAAGAGTACAATCAAGAATCAAGAGGCAGGGGAGATCTGTTAAAGGCTGCAGTAGACTCGATAGAACAAGAAGTACTGACATACGAAGTGAACTCAATATCTTCTTACTAACCATTCGTATTGAAAAAATAAAACGAAATGCAAAGAACACCTAGAAAGAATGACCGATGGAAGATTCCCAAGAGAAGCAATGAAATATAGGCCCCGAGGGGAGGAGAGATCCAGGTCGCCCAAGAAAAAGATGGACTGAGAGGTCGGAACAGGTATCGCCCTAATTCCTGAAAGCAGAAGAAGAAGGCAATTTTTTTGAAAACGCTAGTAGTTTTCGCGTAATATTTCCTTGAAAAAATCCTCAAAAATGCTCCTAATTATTTCTTTACATTCTACACAAAACTACGGGCGCTTAAAATGGTGAATGTCTTTTTTTGTTGAACTCTCTGTCTTTTCGAACATTTCAAAAGTTTAAAATAATGCGAGAAAGTATGAGATGTTGTACTTGTTTTTAATAGTCTCTTTCCCAATATTAACAATGATTATATCATAGTTATTGACTGTTCCAGTACTTTCATAGAAAAGGTTTACAATTCCATTTAAAAAATCAGTGTTAATATCTCAAAAATTAAAATAAATAATTATTCTTTTTCCAAAAGTTTAATTTGACAAAATCTGTTGCTATAAATCCTTTTTATACTAATCTTAAATTTTTAAGTATTATATATTGCCGTATCCCAAAATATTATCATTTTTAGGTGTTTGAGGTGCATACAGCGTTGAAGTAGATAACTAGGTTAATACATTGATAACTTATCTCATAACACGTTTTCTTAAGTGTGCGGTCTAAGTATTATATTACTATTATTGTTATTATTATTATTACTATTATTATTATTGTTATTATTATTATTATTATTATTATTGTTATTATTATTATTGTTATTATTATTATTAAAATATGCATTTATTGCATATTTTACTAATAATTACACTAAATGCATAACAATATCGAAAGAGCCATTGAGATGCAAACTAATACCTAATAAACACATACCTAATAAAGCAAGTGATGGAAATACAATATTTAGTCATAACAATAACTAGCGGTGGCAGATCTATAAAAGAGGCCAAGGAAGACGGCATTAAAGCAAATAGAATAGCAGGCTGTGTCAACCACTCGATATGGCAAAATCAATATCTAAGAAAACACACTAAAATTAGAATATATAAGGCAGTAATTAGACCAGTATTGTCATATGCAGCTGAAACGAGAGCAGACTAAAAAAAAATGCCAAATGATGGAAGTGTCGGAAATGCGGGTGCTGAGAAAAATTACAAATAAAACGATAAGGAATAAAGAACCTAATATTAATATAAAACAGACTTGCCAAATAGATATAATCTCAGACTGGGTTCGAGAAAGAAGAAAGAAATGGAACGAACATATAGACAGAATGGAAGAAGACAGACTGGTGAAAGTGACTAGTGTTAGAAGACCGGAAGGAAGGAGAAAAGTAGGACGTCCAAGAACTAGGTGGAAAGACATTTTGTGAAACAAGACAGCATGAATGTAGTGCCAATTTATAAATATGACTAAATAAATGTAATGTGTCAGGTTTTTTAAAAATTTTAATTAAGTATCCTTTGTAAAGAAACAGGCTCTAGCCTAAAACAAAAGTAAGAAGAAGAAAAAGATTATTATTAAAATAGGTAAATCAATAGACCTCAATGTCTCAAAACACGTAAAATTATTAATAATTTGGAGAATCTGTATAAAAATCGGAATTTTATTACAAAATGAATATTCCAAACCAGAACTAACGAATCTAAATGCGGTTTATTGAATATGCTTGAAATGTGAAAAATGTCGTATGAAATGGTAATATAATTATGATTTGCAGGCTATTATATCCTTAATTCGATAAATGTAAATGTTTAATGTATGGGTAGTACGAAAATGTACAAGATGCGAATAATTCATGTCCCCATCAGAGGTTTGAGATTTTAAAGATATTAACCTGATAAAATGAAACTACGTGTTTAATTTTAATTTTATGAAGGTATTGGATTTGGCAAATGTTGGAAAATTAAAAAAAATTACGTTTCTTTGCACTAAACTAATACACTCACCCCCAAGAAACGCAGCATAAGAACGCAGAATCTAGCCACCTCCCACTCTTTAACGTTAACATATCCACGAACCTCATCGTGTTTAGTTGAAAATATTTAGAAATATGTTTTTAACACATTACTCCGCCGATACTCTACAGAATACTACTTTGTTATTAAGAGTCAGTAACGGTATATATAATGTTTTCAAAATATGTTTATTTTTCACAGACGTTTGAGTGCAATCGTGACGATTTAAATAATACGAAAACAAGATTCTTCGAATTCAGCAGTAAACATATTCGTGATGTTTTCCCTCATTTAGAGCAGTGTTAGCTATATAATATGGATAAAGATCTTTTTTATTTAAACCTCTGGTATTGCGAATGTTGAGCTTTATTTTTGTTGCGGCATTACATTTTTGTGATGCAGCCCTGTCACCATGGTGTCTGTGGTGTAATAGGTAAAAGGACTGCCGGAAAATGTTACGCACTTAAGTTCGACCCTCATACGTGGCAAATTTTTTGGGTAGAAAATACTTTCGTAGATAATTACATAGTTATTATAATTCATAAGCTTAATATATATCACATAAAGTATGTGCCTTTGTCGCACAACTACTTACTTCAGTGTGCTAATATCTTCAAGAGTCAGGTATAAACTTTCTGCTATTGTGATTCTGAATATCAGATCGACTGTATTACTGCCCATCTAGCGTTATCGCAACTTTCAATAACGTAGCTTCAGCCTTGAAGAAGGGCGCCGAACAAGCCTGGAACAAACTGCACAACTAAGTCTACAGAACTGAGCTTCTGATTGAAAATATTTCTAACATAAAATTAAATATGTAGTTGCGCTGGTATATTCTTCTGCGTTCGTATCGTGAATTTGATATCTCTGACACATGGTCTACATTCACGAATAAAAAACTAAACGCAATGTTTATCATGTTAATATTATTTTCGTAATAAGATCTTCAGGACTCCGCGATGATGTTTGCGGTGCGTAGTATGATCATAAATCCTGAAAACTCCGCCTAATTTTTACCTATATATGTAAAGAAAGAATAACGTACTGCTCCAGGAGAAAGTTTCGAAATTTCCACAGAAAACACATAGCTCATTGGAAAAAAGTCGATTGTTTCTTGCTCGTATATTATTTTCTATGCATTGGATTGACAAAACGATAATGAATTGTGTGTTTTTAAATCTGAAAATGTGATTTTAGAAAACCTCTTTTTTTCAGTCTGTTCACGTAAGAGTAATTGAAGTATAAACATGATTTTCACAAACTTGGATATTCCATTCTTACAAAGTTCTGCAGAACTTTGTTTTCGGCCCAGAAGCTGCAAGCTCTGAAGATGATCGCTACGCGATCGAAATGATCATAATCTGAATTAAAATATTGATACCTGACAATTTCTTTATTTATTTATCATAATAAAAAGGTATCTACCTCACCAACAATCCAATTAATGGGTGTTACTGTTTGGCGTGTTAGGTCCATGGACCTGAGATCGAATCCCAGCATGGGTATCTTTTTTTGCTGGAAAGATTTTTTTTGCAACTTCGCGTAGTATTATATATTGTGGAGCCCTTACAAATAAGGTGTGAAAGTTCATAGTGTTGAAGTAGCAATGGTTTTATAGCACTGTCTAAGTAGAATGTAGAGCGAAATAAACTTTATTTAAATGAGTAAATTGAAACCATTCACTTTGTATAGAATTGAACTCTACGATACTGATGTCAATATCGTAACAAAAAAATATTACGATACATATCTCCATGTTTTGATTAATAGCAAATATATTAGTTTGCATAATAAAAGTAATATTAAAATAAACCTATAGTATACGTACTATCTACATAAGTATTATCAGATTTCCCGTTTTACAGGACGAAGAGTCAAATATAAACAAGACTTATAGTTCACTTGAATTTGGACAACTTGCGCCTGATGTTCCACGATATTCAAATGGTGACAGCATAATACAATATTCGATTGGTTATTAGGCTAAAAAGACTCATTTGATAATTTTCCAATTTCGTATTGCGGTAAATAGGGTGGGTTTTGATTACTTAAAGTTTCGCCAAAAATGATTAATAAAATGCTGCTAAAATATATTAAAAATTACTTAAAAGAAAAGAAAAAAGCAGTAATCTGTGTGATCAAAATATTTCTGATGAATTTTTCAAGCTGTTGGATTCGAAACTGATATAATTGAAACTCTTTCCATTCGTTTAAGTGAAAGTTTGCAGACTTTGGACTGTTAGTTATCAGGAAATATCTTTCTTGTGTTATCCCTAAATTGACCGAAAGAACTATGGTTCTGGTAGGCGTTACGGGACCCTTAAATTACCTACAACGGTTGACAAAATTTCTGAGTGATGAGATCAAATAGACTACTCAGGAATCTCTGGTGATCACTTGTTGTATCTCGTAAATATTATTTGAGGCAAGCACTATAAAATATATTAAAACCAATGAAATCAACTGTAGATGCATTACAAATGACGGGAAAGGCTAAAAAATGACTTTTGTCGAAATCAAACGGAAAACGAAAAAACCAAAAGAGTCGGATGAAAATAGATTATTTCCTTTTGTCATAACATAAAATTAATGTCTATATTAAACGGCGTTGTTCTAAAAAGAAAAAAAAATACATTTCATTAAAATACGATCCCTAGTAAGAGTATCTTACAATATTCATAATAATATTTGATAACCATTAATTCAAGTCTGTGTGTATAGCTGAATCATGTGGTATTATTAAGACAAAATCGGGTATTTAGAAGAGCGAATAAAAAAATTGCAGCATTTGTAAATTTAAAATCAATTTCTGTTTCATATCTAAATAGGAGAGTCTCCCCATGTCCTAGAACCTAATCCGCGAATTAACATTTTTTCAACAACTTACAATTTTATAAACAAATTCGAAATATGATCTAGAATGGCTCGAAAATCTCCGCCTGAGATGAACATTTCACCATAACAATTTGATAAATACAAATTGATTGTTAAATATAGTATATTTGTAGCTAAAATGATAAATATTTTCTGATCTATTGACAGTAATTGTGGATGGAAAACCCCCGCTTAGAAATATTTTTTTTTCATTATGGCGTACGCACAGGTAAAATCTCTCCTTGGGCAGGGAAAGATGAGATATTTCCTCCTCATACGTAAACAATCGAGCCCCTCGCCCATAGGAACAGCGTCTTTCCCGCCCCATGGTACTTTGCGCCAATCGTAGTCTCTAAGGTTGTGACAATAGCGATTGGTCAATGCACCCCTTCCCCGATTCAAAAGGTGTCCAAGTTTGTTTGGATGGTTGGAAAGATACAATTTCACCCACAAGTTCTTGCGCGGGGAACTTTATCGATGCAAGGTGGTAAATCAATGAATGACGGCCTTGCACTTGAACACATTGCTCATTTTTGTAGATAATTGAAGAGGACATGAAGTCGCATTTCGGGTAAATAATGACGAAAATAGATGAAATTCGCAATTTTTTACTTGCGAGCTCATTGAAACTCAGGTGTTTTGCATGTTCATCTAAAACCAAATGTTTTACGAGGTTATTGCACATTCATGTGCTAGCATTCGTCTTTTGGCCAGAGAATATTCGTCATGTGCATACCTTACAATGGAAAAATTATTTCACAATTTGTCATTAGAAAACAAGGACGATGTGTTTCCGTGATTAAAACGGTGTCTTACTGTATACCACTAGTCAAGGTTCCCGGACTTTCTTTGGATTGCGAGAGAGCTCTTCCAATTGAGTTTAGTACTCCAGTCACTGTTTCTGGGAGTCATACTGAAAGTTAATATAAGTTGGAAAGATAATATATTCGAGGACTCTGTATTCCTTTTAAAAATTTAATTGGAAAAATCTAGCGGCATTGAAATTTCTGGATAACTACCTCCGATTTTCTTTCAAGATTATTGAAAGACGTGTTTGTTACTTAGTCTTAATAGCTCGTTTTAAGGAAACTTCATCGATTCGTAACATTCAAAGATTTTTAAATTTATTCTTCTTTTAGCAGCTGATTATAAACTAAGCTTAAGATAATAGTTAACTTTAGTGAAGATTTCCACAAATAAAAAAATAAAAAATGCTCTTTAAATTATTTCAATTATTTATTGACAATATCAATTATTACAATTTCGCAACAAATATCACTGAGAAGAGATAGCGGTAATCCCTTTAGTAGCATAACAAAAAATTGTCAACTTCTGAAAAATGTATGGCAAATAATAATCATAGTTTTGCAATAACATTTAACATGATATGTTCCCTAATTGTGTTTCACAGATGATCGCGATAAAATTTCATTATTAACAATTTGTAATGGAATTGTAATTTTCTCAGGAGGTAGATTGTGTAAACAATATAATAACTACGATACTGCAATGATTATTTATTTGAGATACCTTTAATCAGTGATTTTTAATCAAGTAACCAAAACATTGTTTTCTTTAAACCCTGCTTATTTAGAAAAAGTGAGTGATTACATTTATTTTTAAAAGGGACAGGTATTTTGTTCGTCAATAGTCCTCTGAGGGTTTGGCGAAAGCATTGGAAAAAAACTTACTTATCATTTTTTCAAACAAATAAACAATTTATTACTAAAATCACAAATTAGAACATCATTTTCAATCAAGTGATTTCCCGTTTTGGTACCAAAACTATACATGTGAGCTCAAATTACACGATACCATCAATTCCATGAACCGTTCGTTTCTTCTCGGATGCTCCCCGGCGGCGGCGGCGATCGGCGGCCTTCGGCGCGACTCGGAGCTCGTCGGTTGGGCGACCTTCGCTCGGAGGCCCGTGCCCCCCAGCTCTTCGCTACGGTTACACGGCGACGCCTTTGCTCCGGCCCCGACCGTTGTGTCTTTCAGATCGGGGTGCGATAACCCAATATCACAGTCCACCTACCTTTCGTTCGTTATCGCAGTGCTCCCTTGCTGCACGATCTCTCAGTTCTACCTTATTCACTTTTTCACAATCACGTATGCACGTGGCCACTAACCATTGCGATTACCGGCCACGCGGTCTGTAAGTTTTACTTTATCACCACAGTTCTCAGTACTTATTCCGCTTCCTCGAGCACACACTATTGACTACCTGTCACTATCACACTAGGTTCACTCCTTAATAATGTCTCTTCCGTAATTTAACTTCGATTTGCTTCCTATTCACTGAGCGCGTCAAAACCCCTCCGCTCTCCTTCAAGCTTTTCTCCGCGCTAACCGCCGGTCTCGCCGCCTTCTCGCACCTGATGTTGTCCGTTGCTCGCCGCCGTAAACACGCTAATCAAGCTGTACGTGTTTGACCACAAATGCACCGCCTTACAATGTATTTACAGAAACGCTCTTTTTCCCCTCTCCAGTTACCCTGGAGGGGTGGGAATTTATTTGTCTTTTGGGGTATATGATGTATAACTGCAGCCGATTTGGCTTGTGCAGTTAGGGAAGGCTTTATTGCTTACATACAAACTAAAA
>BOPP01000379.1:281347-291663 GCA_017312745.1 Gryllus bimaculatus | reverse complement strand
GAGCTGTGACCAGGTCGAAAGACAAATTGTTCATCTCTGAGAAGATTGAGACGACGTATTTCCTGTTGAAAACGTAACAGGATCAGTCTCTCAAACGGCCTAGGATAGAGTAGACTAATAGGTCTATAGCTGCTCGGGAATAGTTTATTTTTGCCCGGTTTTGGTATTAGTGCAATGGTCGCAATCCTCCACGCCTTGGCAAAATAGCCGCACGCCAGACGCGCATTCAGGAGCTCGAGTAAAAACTTGAAACCGCGCCCGCCCAGACCGCGCAGTTGCATTGCGGTGAGACCGTCCAGGCCACCTGCCTTCCTCGCATTGACGTGTTTTGGCTCAGCTAGGAGCTCCTCTCCCGTTACACGGCGTGCCGAAGTGGGAGAGGGCAACAGCCCAATGGTATTGCTGCTGAGCGCACGCGCCACTAGCGCACCACCAACAGCGGTGGCGGTCAATGGCAGCGAAGCGGCGCCCGTTTCGAACGCGCGGAACTGCAACGCAAGCGAATTCTCAAAGATTTCGCTTTTTGTCGCGTCGTCCCACGCGTAAACGGGCCGAAGTGGTGGAGCGCCGGGCGTCCCCGTCCCCGTGTTGTTCTGAATCGGGCAGTTTACTCCCGGTTTGCAGACCAGAGCAAGAGAAAGATCCCAAATGTGCCTGTCGTGGAGATTGCATTTCAAAATAGTATCAGACCATTGAGCAGCTCTCTCATCCCGTAGAGATGAACGGAATTCTCTGCTTAGATTGCGCGCCCGCTCTCCGTCAACGGGATCGCCATAGCGGCGATGAACTTTGACAGTTCTGCGCAATTCTCTTAAGATCCTTCTTTGCTCATCTGTGAGCTCAGGGCGAGAATTCTCTACACGCGTGACAATTGTATTTTGCTTGAAAGCCGATTTCAATGTTTCTGTGAAGGGATTCACTGCTTCGTCGATCTCGTCTTTCGTATTTACTGATTTCTGCTAAAGCTGAGAATTCAGCTGTTTTGTGAAACCTGCCCAGTTCGTATCACGGGTAGTTCGAAAACTAACTTGGCGTTTCGCTGCAAGGGACGCCACAACGCATGTTACTGGGTTATGATCGAATTCCAGTAGGGCAATTGAGCGAGGAACCACACACTCAACGCCTTTCACAATCATAAAATCAAGAACGTCCGGGTTCCTGTTTCGTTCTTCCGGGAAATGCGTGGGGCCATTCGGCGCGCAGATCTCTACGCGCCACCATGTCGCTACAAGATTGGCAATTTTGTTGACGTTTCTGTTTGCTCCGAGGCCGCCCCAAGTTCTATGTCTGGTGTTAAAGTCCATCAATTCCAGCCGGATCTAAGGTTTGGTCTGGGCAGTAGACAGATACGATTAGTAGTCGGCCGTTATCTACCCAGAAGTACGCCCCGACCGCCTCTAGAGACGCCAGAGCGATAGCAGGATTTTCGGCTTCAAGCTGCGGCAGTTCTCGGCGCAGCGCGATTGCTACTGCGCCACCTGGCCTGCCAGCGCGGTCTCGGCGATAAACAGCAAATCCTCGGAGTTTGAATGCGTGTTCATAAATGAGCCACGTTTTTAGTAAAGCCAAGATATCGAGTTGCAGTTCTTCTGCAAAATGTTTAATTGGCTGGACTTTGAAGGTTGCACTTCGCGCGTTCCAAGTGCAAGCGCGGAGAGGTGCTGTTTTCATGTATAAGTTATGATTTTGTTTAGACATTGTCGGGTATCATGTTTAGGATTCGGTCAAACATCGCTAAGAACTGGCTCTTAGTGACTGTTTGGGCGGCAGCTGCGGGTGCAGTGGGCCGCGCACCGGAGGGCGGTGCGTTGGCCTCCGAGTCGCTGCGCGACCCTGTTCCAGGCCGGCCCGCCGCTAGCTGCCGACCGAGGCGCCGAGTTTCTATTAGGAACTTCTTGGCGTGAGGGTCCGTCGGTTCCTATTGCACGCGCGTTGGACGGACTGTGAAGGATGCAGCGTGATGCTGCTTACAATTGCAGCAGACGGGCTTTAAATGGGCAATTGCGGGCTCGCAATTGCAAGTGATGTGGCCCCATCGGCAGCATCGCATACAAAATCGAGGTCTGTCCCACTTTTCC
This sequence comes from Gryllus bimaculatus, assembly GCA_017312745.1. Taxonomy (NCBI): domain Eukaryota; kingdom Metazoa; phylum Arthropoda; class Insecta; order Orthoptera; family Gryllidae; genus Gryllus; species Gryllus bimaculatus. The sequence goes on along the minus strand of BOPP01000379.1, from coordinate 289,585 downwards.
CTTTGGACCTCGATTGAGAATAATTCTAGTTGTTTAAGGAGTTTTACGCGACGCGGCGCTGTCACTGAGGGTGATGGTGAACGTTCCTGTGGGCACTTCCACCCGCCGCGTTTCGGTGCCTGTTGCACCATTGGCTACACCGGAATCGTGGTTTCTGGCGACCACGCTTTCCTTCAGCAGGCAGATTTGTCTGATTGCTTTGAGAGCGCAGCCGAGCTTCTTCAGCTCGTTTTCCACGTTCTCAGCGGTGTAGCCTTGCGGTAGCCCTCCGACAAATACTCTAAGAAGCTTTTCAGAGTTCTCGGACGGAGGCGGGTGCGAATAACAAAATACATTTTAGCTGCGAGCGTATCGCTCCGCCTCAGAGTATGCTACACGGTCAAAGGTGTGTATTTCATACACTGGTCGTCCGTTTCGGCTGGAGACCTTCGCAATGGTCGCCTTGTACCCCGTTCTGGGCCCAAGTTCTCTGCTGTGCTTTAAGACCTTGTCTGAGGTGATGCTCAGACGTATTTTGTACGGTCTCTTTGGTGGCCGTGATGCGGCCGGTGGACGTGAGGCGTCCACCTGGAGGGCATCCGCGGACGGAACCTGCGCGGAGGTTCTCATCCCAGTGTTTTCGGCTGCGGGCCGACTGCGCTGGCTACCGGAGACGAGTTGCCAGCCGTCAGATTGCTCGTCGCCTAAGTAAAGGATTGCCGACCACCAGAATCTGTTGGTGCACTCACCGCACGGACGGAGCTTTCTTGTTATTGTTTCTGTGGAGGATCTGGTAGCGTAGCGGGCGCGTCGGGGTCTGATTTGGCTTTCCCGTCGTACTTTCCGCGTTTCCACTTCTTCCGCTCTCTCGCCCTGCTAGAGATCGAAATTGACCAGGTGACGCTGTCAGGGACGCCAGGGAGCGCCTGAGCTCACGTTGTGGTTGTTCATCCCCCAACGACGAGCGCCGAGGTGTGGCGCCTCCCTGAATGGTAGACATGGGCTAGCGGCGCATTTTTGCTCAAACCCCGCGAGTGCAGCGCACAATCGAGTGGAAAATCCTCGACCTCCGCTGCTTTCCCCCGCGGTTTTCCACTAAACGTCTCGTGAGAGCACGCTCAATCACAAGAGCGCCAGGTACTTGCCGTGAAGGGAAGACAGCGCGTACTTTCCACGTAACACAACGTGGGAGCAGGGCTCAACCACGTGCGCCAGGTACTTGTCGCGCCGCAGCGGAGACCAAGTCGCAGGAGGAAGTCGTGCGGAACAACGAACGTAGGTCTGCACTGCACGGGCGCTGAGCAGAGTATCTCCAGAAACGCTCCGCTTTTCAATATATGCCGTGATGGTCAGCGCTCCGGTGTATATTCATGTTTGGGCCGAGTACTATTGGCTGAAGCAGCGGCCAATCGGAGTTAGCAGCGCGGGGCGTCAAGTCAGGTGCCGCGTGATCGGACGGCGCGGAACGGTGGTCGCATGGCGCGGCCTGGGGTCGGACGGCGTGAAGCGGTCCGGTCCGGTTCGGTGAGCATCCGGCCGCGTGCCCAAAGTAACAGCATCCAAGCATCGCGAAGGCGCAACCCTGCTTCGCCGTTAATATTGTTAGGGTGTCTGGCGATCTCCATCACTTCCTTGACGCGTCTGGGCCACCATCGGTCTTCTCTGGCGAGCACCCTGGTGTTTTCAAAAACAAAATCATGCTCGGTTTCCCAGGCATGCTGGGAGACAGCGGAGCGTTCGACTTCTGCTCGAACTTCCCGGATTGGGTTTTACTGAAGCGGAGCGTACGCCTCATTCTCGAGCAGGGCGGCCACTTTGTGGTGGTACTCCTGCGTCTTCATTACACCGGTAGAGTTGCCTTTGTCAGAAGATAGAATTACAATATCATCACGCTGGTGTAAGGTACGTATAGAGAGGCGTTCTTGCCTGGAGAGTTTGCTGTGTGGTAACTTAGCGCGTGTGAGAATGCGGGCGGTCTATCTACGGATTTGGTCCACCTCCTCTTCGGTCAGGGATTTCATGGCGCATTCAATCCCTGTAGCGATGGCCGATGTCGGGACCCGTGTGAGTACGGTAGCAAAGTTTAAGCCCTGCTTAGTACCGAGAAGGTATGTTCGTCCAAGTCTTCCCCGGAGAGACCAATACGTTGTTGGCCTGTTGAGGAGCTGACTGCGGGTGTCGTTTCACTTTTAGTGAATCGACTTTCCTTGGCTGGCGTGTATTCGCGTCATCGTGAACGTAAAGAGCCTGCTCCGCTGCAGCCGTGCTCAGAATATCCTAGTCGGTTCTGTTTAATTTTGATGAAAAATTAAGGTGAAGATGGAATAGATGCTTCTCCATGTGTGACAGTTCAGATCGGGTTCGACGGATCCTCTCCCGGAGTAGCGCAAAGCCGAAGGACCGTCGAATACGCGCTGCTCATCGTGTCTGGATTTGATGTTTTAGGTTGAGAAATGTTGGTTGATATTCCCCTGTTTGCATTGGCGGATGTACTCACGCAGCCTTTCTTCCAGCGTTCTGCCGGTCTCGCCGATGTAGTTGCGACCGCAGCTGCAATATACCGCGTACACTCCCGCTGTTTGGAGTGGCGGTAGCCGGTCCTTAACCCGCGCGAAAATTTTGCCGAGCTTGTGGTGGGCTTTGAAAATGGTTCTAACTTGGAAGCGCTTCAGCAGTTTGCCAATCCTGTCTGTTATGCCCCGGATGTAAGGGAGGGCCACTGTTGCCTTGTCTTCCATTTCAGTTCTGCTGGTTTCCCCGGGAGCAGTCGGGTGGTGAACCTTTACACCAGCTACATCACACTACCCAGTTATTTCCCGGAAAGCTGGAAACACGCAAGTATTTCAATGTTCCCCAAACCGGGTAAGGACCTTACCCTCGCGACGATCCATAGGCCTATCAGCCTGCTCCCAATCATGGGGAAAGTTTTCGAAAGGCTAATCCTTGCGCGAATCCAACCAGCTATCATCTCAACAAACCTTATACGAGATGAGCAATTTGCCTTCCGACCGGGACATTCAGCCTCTCTGCAGGCACTATGTATGGCCCAGCAGATCTCCACTGACCTCATACTCTCACAGGATGTACCATCGTATACCTCGACATGGTACAGGCCTTCGACAAAGTGCCACACAATACACTTCTTTCTAAACTAAGTCAAAGCCTCCTTAATGATGTAACGGATATGATTGCATCCTTTCTCACAAACCGCACCTTCGTGGTCAAAGTGGGAAAAGCGAGATCCTCAATGCGCGGCATTTTTGCCAGAGTCCTCCAAGGCTCCGTGCGCTCCCCGCTAAATGTCCCCGTTCTCGCCCGTTCTCGCTACATGTCAATGACATAACACAGATACCACGGATTAGGCTATTCCTGTATGCTGAGGACATAGCGGTCGTAGCAAGAGAAATATGTCTGGATCATAAACTGAAAACACTACAAAAACAGATGAACCTGACTCTGAAGTGGGCACAAGAGAACCACTTGACTTTCTCAGCTGAAAAGTCTCAGGGAATCTGCTTCTCTCGCCGCAAATACAAACACACAAAGAGTTTCACACCGCCCAATCAAATCAAAATCGGGACCAAAAATCTCAAATGGGCGCCTAAGGCAACATACCTGGGTGTCACTTTCGACTGGAGCATGCGCTGGCGCTGGCACATGTCAGACGAATCAGCTCGAAACTTCACCTAAGGGTCCGTCTTTTAAAACCTCTCTTCAAGGAACCTTCTCTACCCTTGGATCTTCGCCTGACACTCTAAATGTGCTGCCGGCCTTTGGCCTACGCCGCGGCGACGTGGTGGACCACAGCACAGAAGTACAAGGACACACTTGAGATAATTCAGAATAGACTTCTGAGACTCATAGCTCGCCCTCCGTTTCGGAAACGACTGAAAGTACTGAGGAAGGAACATGATATCTAGTCCTTCACTCATTGCTTGAGACGGCTATCTTTCAATGAAGCCTACCGAGCCTTCCAATCAGACGAAGCTCCGGCTACGCTTAACATTTTTCAGAAACATGTTCTTACCATAAGGCATAGACGACAAGCTCTCCTCTCAGAGATACTAAGGGCATAGAGAGAAACACAATCAAAAATTACAGAGTCACATACATTACAAAACAAATCACCTAACTGGCAAACGACCAAGGTCCGCCGCGATCCTACACAAACAATTTACACATAGCAGTAAAACGCAAAAGGCGTGTGCACTGTAATATCGATCAACTATCCGCTGATCAATACGGTAATGATGAAATCGGATCACCACACCGACCTTCGGCTACGCCGGATTAAAATCACGGCGTATAAAATCACACACACACATATATATATATATATATATATATATATATATATATATATATTGCAATGCCGTTTTAAAATAACTACAAGCGATATGCTGCGCGCGCCGCTACCCAAGGATTCCCCGGAGTTCGCCCGCCTCCGAAAAACACCCCATCCCCACGGTCTTCTGTGATTGGTAATAGGAGATTCACTCCCGAAAAAGTCATATTAAGCGACAGCTCGCTAGCTAATCCCTGAGGTACAATAAACTACGAAGCTTCATAGAAGGCTCGAAGACGTGTGACGAGTCACGTAGGCACTAGATGGAGAACAATAAACAACCAATTACATGTTAGGAAGTGAAGGTTGCAAAGATGTGCGGTCCCCTTATCCCAATTACAAACCTCGGGTGATAGAATTTTCTGGAAACTTTTGATCAAGCCAATGAAAAGGTTCTCGCTACGCACGTGACAAAGCTTACGCATCTTGCGAAAGGGGTGGGGACGGTGATTGGGTAAGCTGAGGGCGCTAAAAATATGAGATTATTGGAGAAAGAATCCCAACAACGATCGGTCGGCGCTTAGAGAGACCACAGTTCTTGACTTAACGGCTTAAGCAAATGCGGCAAATTCCCCGACCCAGGGGCGCTCACCCCTCAGATGCTCAACGCCGGTAACACATGCGGCTAGCAGGTAAGACATACGGCTTTTAAAGAAATTCAGCGCAAACACCCTGCTGTATGAAAGGGACCGTCGCACCTTAAGTGTAATGGCAATCCCCCCTTATGATAGTGTAACTCTCTGGTTGCATTGCAAAATACACACACACACACACACATATACATACATATATATATATATATATATAATATATATATATATATATTATATTATTATGGTGGCGTACCTGGGAAGCGGTACTTTCACGACAAAAATAAATTTATGCAAGGACAGGTACATTTTCGTGAATGGGTCTCCAGGATTTGGCGCAGCATAGGAAGATAATCGTTATAATTCTTTTGCACATCTAAACATTTAATGTTTAGAGAACACACTTTACAAATAGTATTTACAAATAGCAATGCGCAGGCCTTGGAAACAAGCGCACGGTCAACGCTACCTTGATGTTTTAAAACCACCTGCTTCCCCTGGAAGCGACGGGCGTTTTGGCAACGGCGGCGGTTCTCGCAATCTTCGGTTCGCCCCGAAGTCCACCGGGAATTCGCCGTCCTCGGCGGCAACTCCTCTGGCCCACGACGTAACGGGCGATGAATTCGCCGGGGTCCACCCCAGCCGGTGTGAACAATGTCTGACGGTATTGGAACGCACGACGCGCGTGATTGATGTTGCGTCGCTGTTCTAGTCTTTTCAGCGACCTTTTTCAACTTTGCGCGGATGTCCGTACAGTACTGCTCACTGTTATTATTTTACCAGGGCGGGATTATGACACGAGCCCACCGCCACACGATTTCCTGTCTTATTGGTTTTTATCAGTTCTGGTACGCAATCTCTTCCCCTAATCATCTGACTGTTAATCCTTATCAAACCTGGTTCCACATTCAGCGGCCACACTCAGTCCGAACTGCACTTAACAACGACAATACATCTCTTGGACGTAGCACTGCCCGTCCGTGCTTCACTCGAGGCCTCTCCGCGCACCACTAACCGTCGCTCTCCTAGCCGTTTCCCCCCCCCCCCGATTTGACCGTTGTGGCGGCGGCGGCGTTATCGCGCTGATCAACTCCAGTACTTTATTTAATTTATAATTAGTGATCATTTTTATTTGTTCTAATTACAGAAACGTTCTTCGTTTCAATATATATAGAAAGAGAGAGAGAGAGCATTGGTGAAAGCTCCCACACTCCTCACGAAGTTTGACCCCAAGTTGCATGAGGTAAATAGTACACAATGTAAGATAGCATGAAATGAAAAATATTCATGTGAATATATATTGTACGTATTAGCCAGCGTGCTCATGGCATCTATTTGGGGACGCGTGGTAAAGGATTACCTCGCCACAGGAAGAAGGGTTTTTCGTAAAGGGAAGAACGCGGAAACGGAGACACAAGGCTTTGGAGTCTCCCGGCTTATAGAAACTTTTCACTGTTATAACTAGCGAGGGGGTGGCGTGACGTAGTAGGTCACGTGGTCCTCGCCTATATAACAGAGTGTACAGGAGCCAGTGGGTGGGTTCTGGAGACAGTGGAGAACCTCGTGCGTGTGCACAAAACTTGGCGCCACGACGGTGCATTGCGAGCCGGCTCGCGAGTCTCGAGTCACTAGTTGACGAAGCTGCGGACTTTATGTCCTTGGGTGACTGCGGTCACGGGGGAGCGATGCTGTGTGGCGTGCTCGAGGTGAAGAGTGGGTTGAGTGCCACGATTCACGCCGATTCTCAATCGATAAGATGCTCCTGCGATCGAGGCAAACCAGCCGTTGGTGCGCCAGAACGGACTTTGTGTCCCAGCGTGAATCCGGTCAAGAAGCTAGGCTTTGTGCGCGCCTTCAAAGTAGGAGTGGCGAATGCACAATCAAACCATCTTCAATCGGGTTGGATCGCTCCGGCGATCAGGGGATAGTAGGTCTATCAGAGCTAGGGTGTAAGTAAGATATTAAGTGTATATATTTGTTTTGTTTTCTTGTTAATAAATAATTGTTATATGAAGCTCTGTGTGCTGTGGTCGCTGTGAGTATCCATGACGTCACAATATGTATTAGATGGGCCTGTCTTTACATTCCACTATAAACTGGCTTTGATTGTTCGTGTGGACGGCCACTGTATAAAAATGATATACGAAGACCATCAGATACCATGGTGAGACACTCAAGACAAGCTAACAATAGTGGCACCAGCGGATACCATAGTGAAACACAAGACACTCAAATATTAAAAAAAAATCACTAACCAGAATTGGAATGAATGACCAAACACAGTGGTGATTATGGTAAGGTGGGCAAAGAAATTTTGTGAACGGTAAGACATTTTCAGTTAGAAGTAAAGACTGAGTAATATATCGTCGACAAGGCATGCGTGTCTTGGTGAAGCTGGAAGATTTGGGAAAATATCAAATGATTTTGACGACTTAGCTTTTAATGAAGACGCTAATGAATTTCTACACAATGTTTTTGGACAATAACGCTTTCAAATTAGGGTGTCAAAACAGTTTTCAAAGTTAAACGTTAATTCTAAAATTTCATTTTGTGATAGATAAGTATTGATACACAATGAGAAAACTGTCACTAACGATTTAAACGTTTATCACAAATTTTGAACGAGAGGTTACGTAGAGTGTGTTAAGAATTTCTTTCAGTGCAGAAGGAACGCGAGGTGTTTATCGCACTTCTCCAGCGTGTAAATTCTCTCCTAGTCGGTGAGCGCGGACGGGCGTGGGGCGAGCGTGCGGAGCCCACGGGCGCCACATCGCGGGCGCTTGCTGCTGGCTGTCTTGGAAGGGCGTCACAAAAACTGGCCGTCGGTTTGCTTTCGCGGCGGCGAGCGGGGAGGCTGGCGCCCGCCGCACTCGCTGCCGCGCCGCTCCGCGCCGCATCCGCGCCGCAACGCGCCGACCGCGCGCACCGCGCCGCACCGGCGCCGCACCGCGCCGCACGCGCCGCACCGCGCCGCACCGCGCCGCACGCGCCGCGCACCGCGCCGCACCGCGCCGCAACCGCGCCGCACCCGCGCCGCACGAGCGCGCACGCGCCGCACCGCGCCGCACGCGGCCGACCGCCGAGCGCGCACCGGCGCCCGCCCGCACCGGCCGCACCGCGCCGCACGGCCGCACCGCGCCGCACCGCGCCGCACCTGCGCCGCACCGCGCCGCACGCGCCGCACCGCGCCGCACCGCGCCGCTCGCGCCGCACCGCGCCGCACCGGCCGCACTGCGCGCACCGCGCGCACCGCGCCGCACCGGCGCCGCACCGCGCGCACCGCGCCGCACCGCGCCGCACCGCGCCGCACCCGCCCGCCCACCC
>BOPP01000379.1:271312-281322 GCA_017312745.1 Gryllus bimaculatus | reverse complement strand
TGCCGGTAGTAAATAAGAACATTTATTAATAAATGATGAAAAAGTAGAAAGTTAGTTAGCATCCCAAAATATCCTACTGTCATTTCAATTTCTTGATGAACTTTATGGTGTTTATTTTCCGAATCGACGTGAATAGACACGAATCCGATAATGAGTCATATTTATAGGTAGCTTTCAAATTTTTTTTTAACAGAATTTTTGTTTTTTTCTTAATTTTTATTAAACTTGAACTTAAAAATATAATTGGTCATTTTTTATATAAATAATCTTATAATTCGATTATTAATACATGTAAAGGGCATCATACTAAAAAATATTGAGGAAATAAACTTTCTCTTCCAAGATGTACCGCTTAGATTCCAGTTACAAAGACTATAGACATACTGACGTAATATAATCGTCGACAAGGAATGCGTGTCTTGGTGAAGCTGGAAGATTTGGGGCAAGAATAAATCACATAGGATATTTGCATCTTGCTTTTAATCTCCAGAATCTCTAATATAGAGAACTGTCATGTATAAGTATGAAGGTAGATTATTCTGTTTTGCACATTTTGTTCGCCATCGCATTCTTTATAGCCGACAATTAACGCTTTTCAAAGATAAGTGATGTTGTACAAATAGAACCCAGATACTATACTAAATCATTTGTGTGTAATCGCATAGATATATGTACTCAAATAGTTCTATTTAATGAATGTGCTTAATAAAGAAATATAAGGTTATTTATGATTGATGTGAGTCGATACCAAAAATTAGAGAAAGACTCAGCTATTATAACGATGATTTGTGAAAACAGGTATAGTCAGTGTTGCAAATACAATGCCGAAGAGCCGAAGTAGCGTAATCCTCAGCAGAAAAAATAAAAAATTGTGAGGATACACGCAAGACGGTTATAAGGGACTTCTATTGCTTAAAAGCAATTTCTATGACTCACAGTGAGAAGGGACGAATCGCATGAGGTGATTACGTCAATGCGTCGTCACTTGTACTACGAAAGATTCGCACGGTCGATTACATTCTCTCCCTCTGCTCGGTGATAGCCGCGACGGGCGTGGGGCGAGCGTGGGCGGAGCCACTTTAGCGGAGCCATGACAATAATACGACCGGGCCCGTCGTGGGGGGCAGTGCTGGCGCAATTTTTCTTGGAAGGAGAGAGGATACAGAAACCGAACTGGGCAGTAGCATCTACATCGCGATTGAGAGTCGTGGGCGGACGACAGAGTGAGAGGTCGGAGAGGTAAGAGCAAACTAGTAGCTGGCCGCGCGAGGCCAGAAGAACATCGGCATTGACGCCGAATAAAAAGAAGCACAACCGTCGCTTCATGGGGGGCAACGTTGTCGCTCGCGGTACACGTGACCATTGGGTTATGTCGGCAGCGCTATGTGCCAGCTCACGATGTCAAGGCAAAATAAGAATGGAAGACGAAGACCTCGAAGCATAGGGACCACCGCGCCGCACCACCAGATAGCTCTCGTCAGTCATACGAGCGGAATCGACTCGGCCTCAACGATCGCATAGTGGCATGCTCGTGAGCCGTGCATAAAGGACATGACAAAAATAAAATAGCGCCGAAGATTCGGACCCCGCGCGTGCTTACCCAAGGACCGCGGCACAGAAGCGCAAGGGAGAGCCGACGGCACGATACAGCGGCGTGGGACATACGAAACGCAAGCCGGGAGCACAGGAATGTCTGCTCGCAAAAAAAAACAGTACAAATTGCGTGAATGAAAGATAGGATGCGAGCGCGACAGGCGCCAGACACATAGTGCGGCCAGTTTAAGTTCTCTAACATATATAGCGGCCGCACCGCGCGAAAAAGCCCTTTTTGTAACATTGCGATCTGCACAATTTTCGTCAGACGCCGTGGACAATTCCTATCGCAGTTCAGTTCACAAATGCCGCCCGTCTGAAAATGTTCTCTACTTGGAAGCCGTGTTATTCCTGCGGGTCGCAATTATTTTGTTTCCGGTTTAAAAATATAGGCGACTGCAATGACCGCGCCGTGGCTAAGCACACCAGTATGCCTGGAGTGGTTCTTCTTCGTCACACAAGCATACTCGTCTGTAGCGGACTGGGAAACACAGCAAATATGCGTTGTGTGCCTGCTATTCATACCTTAAATTATTTTGTATTTATTGCTTCAGAAAAGCAAGTGGGACGCGGGCACCTCTGTCTCCTCCTTTGTCTCCATATGCCGTTGCATTTCCAGCAACTTGTAGTCGAGGGCAAGTGGACCTCACGCGTCCGCAACTTGAACCCTAGTTACTGCATCGACACCTAAACGCACGGCCGCACCTGATTCGCGCACGCACAAGGTCAGCGTGATTCTCTCCGATTGTTGCGATAGATGCCTTCAATGGCCAGCGCCGCCCGCGCCGCACCGCGCGCACCCTAGAGGCATCATGATGAATTTTATACAGCGCCGCACGCGCGCAACTCGCGCGCGCACCCATTGAATCGGCTCGGGCCGGCCCCTTCTCGTTTCGGCTAGGTAGCGCCGCAAACCGAAGTGTCTCTCCGTTGAGCAGCTCGAGGTGCAGAGCCCGGCGTCCTTCGAGTCTAATTGCAATTGTTCATTTGGCGCGCACGTACTGACAGAGTGGAATGAGCGGACGGAGCGGAGGCCGAGCACCCTTGCGGTCAAACGGCGCCGCGCACCGCGCCGACGAGCGTCGGCTCACGCGGCCGGGCGTGCGGCGGGGCGGTGGGGCGCGGTGCCGCGGTCGCGCGCGGCGGCGCTCGCCGGCAAGCGGCGGGCGTGGCGGCGCACGGGTGCGGCGCCGGGTGCGCCGCCGCGGGGCGGGCAGTGCGGGACGCGGCGGTCCGGGTGCGGCGGCGGGGTGCGCACGGAAGCCTGGTGCGGCGCGGCGCGCCGCACCGCGCCGCACCGCGCCGCACGCGCCCGCACCGCGCCGCACCGCGCCGCACGCGGGCGCACCGCGCTCGCAACGCTTCGCGCACCGCGCCGCACCGCGGCGCACGGCGCCGCCACCGCGCCGCACGCGCCGCACCGGGCGCCGCCGTCACAGGGCCGCCGCACGCGCGCGCACCGGGCGCCGCAACGCGCCGCATCCCGCGCCGGCCCGCGCCGCACCGCCGCGCCGCACCGCGCCGCACCGCGCCGCACCGCGCCGCACCGCGCCGCACCGCGCCGCACCGCGCCGTGACGCAGGCTGGCCTCTCCTCCCTCTTCCACTGTCATATGCAAATGAGACAATTGCAATTAGACTCAAGACGCGGGCTTCACCTCGACTCAAAAACTTGCTACCACCGAAAAAAGGGGCGCCAACCATCAAGGGCATGTTATAAATTCAGTCATGATGCCTCTAGGGTGCCATGAAGGCATCTACCAACAATTAGAATGAGCTGACCTTGTCAATACAGTGCGTTTATAGAATAGTAAGTAGGTTAAGTGATCCACTTGCCCTCGACACAAGTTTAAATTGCAAGATCATTGGGAGACAAGGAGGAGACAGATGCCGCTTTGATTGCTTTTCTGAATGCAATAAATACAAAATAATGTAATATAATAGACACAACATGATTTCTTTTCCCAGTCCTAAAGAAGAGTTCTTTGGAGAAAACACTTCCAGGCATACTTTGTGCTTACCAAATACTAGTAATATATTTTAAACCGGAAATAATTGCACCCGCAAGGAAAACATTTTCAGAGTAAAACATTTTCAACGGCATTTGTGAATGAATGCGAAGGAATTTATTGACGAAAATTGAATAATGTTACAAAAAGCTGTTTTGCCTATATATTAGAACTTAAAGTCGCTTGTCGCATCCTAGCTTTCATTTACTACAATATTTTCTGTCTTTTTTTCCAGATTTCTTCCTTCCATCGCTTTAGTTACTGTTTCCTTCCACTGTGTCCTCGGTCTCCCTCTTCTTCTCCTGTAAGCAGGGGTCCATTCGATATTTTTTTTGTCATCTCCCTTTATCCATTTGACGAGCATGCCACTATCATCGTAGGCATATTGCCTCTATGATGCCGAATATGGTGGTCCCTATGTTCAGTCTTGCTAACACATCTTCATTTCTTATTTTGCCTTGAATCGTGAGCTGACAACGTCTCCAATAACCAATTTCACGTACGCGAAACGTCCCCCTGAAGAGACAGTTTCTTTTCTTTTATTCGCTGATTTTCTTAGTTCTCCGTACACTATTTTGTTATTCACCGACATCTTCTTCATGCCTCTCACCTCCGGTAGGATGTAGATGTTTTCGACCGGTTTCTTTCCTCTTTCTTTAAATTGGCTCTCCCACGGCGTTCTATTCATGCTCCAATGTGGCACCGAGGATGACCTCAAGTCTTCTGTCAGACTACGCATTCGTAATAACGCCATTGTAATCTAGAGTTAATGAACCTTGGTACCCTTTATTTTTCTCGTAGGATTACGCTACTCGGCTCTTCGGCATTGTGATGCAACATCTCTTTCTCACAAAATAAAACGTATTTTTACTACTCACATCATATATAACTATTTTAGACATTCATTAGTAACTTTGGTTCATTCTCGACACCAAAATGTTATGTTTCATGTTCAAATTATCTGTGAGTGCAACAAAGAAAACAAAATACCTTCATCTTACTGCTTCATATGATTGGAATAGAATGCTATGGTTTTTTGCTGCGGTATTGTCTATTGTTTAAGTTAAGCGGTACATCTTGGAAGAGAAAGTTGTATTTCCTCAATATTTTTAGTATGATGCCCTTTACATGTTATTAATATCGAATTATAAATTATTTATATAAAAAATGACCTAATTTATATTTTTAAGTTAAGTTTAATAAAATTAAGAAAAAAACAAAATTCTGTTAAAAAAAATTTGAAGCTACCTATAAATATGACTCATTATCGGATTCGTGTCTATTCACGCGATCGGAAAATAAACACCATAAGTATCATCAAGAAATTTGAATGACAGTAGGATATTTTGGGATTTGTAACTAACTTCTACTTTTTCATCCATTTATTAAATAAATGTTCTTATTTACCGGCACGAAGATTGATTTAAAAAACATGTCTAACAAAAATATTTAACATGTGCTTATTATTAAGTATATACCTTCAGCATTTTAAATTTTGAATTATTATTTTCACAGAACAAAAATGTTTGGCTTCCACTCCTCACTCAAACTTCCGTCCGACTTTAGTGACGCCGTAAACACAACAGAGCCCTTTGTTCAACTTCTAATGCAGCTTTCACTTGTAAGTTTTGGCCGTTCTTACATACGAGATTTAATAGTCCCAACTATAGTGTAGCCAACCTAAGAGTTACAAATTCTCAACTAGATACTTTTTTTCCGCATTTTGGCCATATTTTAGGCATTTTATCCCAATGTGTGCCAGGACTCTTCTTTCAGCTCCTCTCCGGTTGTGTATTGGGTCACACCCAGGTGTTTCTTCAACTCAAGGAATTAATGGTAATCACTTGGTGCTATTTCCGGGCTGTAAGGCGGGTGTATGACAATATCCCATCCAAATGTGTTGAGAAGATCGGTTGTTACACGGTCCGTGCGTGGGCGTGCGTTGTCGTGATGGAAACGCACTCCCCTCGTGAGCATGTTTCTATTGTTTTGAACTGACGCGTCGCAGGTTTTTTAACGTCGCACAGTAGCGGTCAGCATTGATTGTGGTACCATCAGTCTTGAATTCGCGCAAAAATAACCCTTTCCTGACCCAAAACACGCTCGTCATCACTTTGCCGGCAGACAGGTTTGCTCGAAATACCCCGGCATCAGCGACTCTGGATGTTTTCACTGAAGGGATAGTCCCTTCGTTTCGCGTCGTGTAGTGGACCCAGGTCTCGACCCCAGTAACAATTGAATCCAAGAAATCTTCGCCATCGGCTTCATAGGCTTGAAGAATTTCGCGGGCCGCTTCAACACGTTGTTGTTTATGGTCTTCTGTGAGAATTCTTGGGACCCATCTTGTACAAACCTTCGCACACCCTAAAATAAATTTTGTCAATGGTAGTCTTGCTGACATAAGGGATCATCTTGCAGAATTCCCGAACCGTCACTCTTCGATCTTTCAACATTTCTTCTTCCACTTTCGCAATCGTTTCGTCCGAAACCGATAACCGACCGGAAGGCTGTTCGTCATAGTCATCTGTACGTCCGTCTTTGAACTCTCTGCAACATTTGCGAACGTGTTGTATGCTCATACACTTTTCTCCATAGACGTCACACAATTGGGAATGAATGTCCCCGGAGCAGCGTTTTTTCCACACAAAAAGCAGCGTCCTGGAAATCCTATTTTACGGAAAACCTTCGTATAGTAATACCTCGAATACAATATATATTCGAATTCATTAAATATTCACCACAAATCGTGGTGAATATTTTTAGAATTTATTAATTTTTGTAGGGTAAGATACGCTCCGCTGTTGGATCTGCCATAGCTGCGATGACACGTGCTTCTGTTGCCGTACCATACTGTGATCCCAGGCGTGACCCCGGCGTTCTGGTTGTTTACCTGTGCTTGTTCGCCTGTGTTTAGTGATGTTTTGTTTTGAAATATATGGCTTTATTCACGTCAAAATTAAAACGAAGTGGTGAAATGTCGTTTTCGATCTGAGCGTTTCGCGGAGAAAGGCCGCTGTTTCGAGGCTGGCTCAGGGATAATCAATTGTCACAATTCTCTGTTGCTTTTAACCAGCAAAAAGTATTTATCACATCGAGTTATGCCTTCCTAGCTGCAATCTTTTTCTGCCCAAAAGAGTTTTTTCCATTTTGTTAATTTTTCCGCTGCCTAATACTAGAATAGAAACACGAAGCTCTTATGACTATTGTAGGAGTGGGACTTCGATGGTCGAGGTTGGTTAAAAGAAGTGTGTTGTTCCAGTGCTTCGGAGGCAAAGTCGGCTCGTTAGAGCCTCGCACATGGATAATTATTTGTCTTAATTCTTCAAATCTATTGAAAATTGTAGAAACTTTATTGAAAATCATTTGAAGCATTTCGCAAACGCAAGCATTACTTATACAAATAAATCAGACGTGTCTGTACATTATTTTGCAATTTGTAAATTTTAAACATTTTTTAAATATGTCACTTCATCAATGTATCAAAAGGAACCATCTTTCGGAATATTTTAAGATCTCTCAAACGCATTTGACATCATTGGCCATAAAATTTTACTTTTAAAATTACCTTCGTATGGAATCAATGGTATTATTCTAGATTGGTTATGTTTATACCCGAAACCACGATCTTGGAGCGTAGAAATACGGCAATGAAATAAAGAGACATTATTTTCTCACCTTTCCGGTGCATTGCAAATTCCGTATGGTTCTATTTTACACAAATTGCAGGATTCTATTTTCAGCCATTTTTTCTTCCTAATATAAGTAAATGATATGCTCTCATCGATTCCACACTAAAGGACAGTTATCTTTGGTGATGACACGAACATTTTTTGCAATAAAAATCGAAGGCAAAACGTTTTCAATTAAGTTTTCCATTTCCAGGAAACAATTTCTACTTTATTGATTATGAACGACGTGCCATTGACTGATGCTAAGGCAACATTTTTTGGTCTTTCTATTCAGTTAAACCTCAAATGAAACATCCATTTAAATGAATTGAACACAAAATTAAGATCATTATGCTTCGTTGTCAGAACTCTTACAAATTCAGAGGGCCTTTTCGTTGCTCTTTGTGTATATTTTGCGAATATTCATTCACGTCTGAGATAGGCAATAATATTCTGGGGAAACACGTCGCATTGCTCCCAGACTTTTAGATAACAGAAAAAAAGTGCACGATTAATTAGTAAATCCCACCTATGTGATTTTCATAAGACTCCATGAAGCTAGGAATTCGACTATAACCGTGTCTCTTTATTTCGGAATCAGTGGTCTTTGAAAAAAAAATGTCTCATTTAAGGGCGGGAAAATATTTGCAACCAATACAGATGTCTTTAACTATAACACTCAACGAAGAAACATGTACATCAGGCGTCAGTATCAACATGTTCATTATGTTGATGTCACTTTACTGCCTTACAGTTCACTGCCAGATGTCATGAAACAATTAAAATAGATACACAAGTTTAAGTCTCTAGTATTATCTTCTGTGTTGCATAACTGTTATACTGAGCAAAAAACGGCAAAAATATTCGTTTTAACAATGATATCTAATATATTAGTTCCCAATTAGACTGTTTAATTCTAAAAGAATTAATTAGCCTGTAACAAGAATTGCATCTCAGTCTCTGGGTCCCCCATCTCCCCATGACTTCTACCTCGATCAGGTTTTTCATCAAGTTTCCTTGGCCCGTGAGCAAATGGTGAGATGGCTTCTTGTTTTTCTTCTGGACATAAATGTAACTTCACTATCTAAGTATGTTTTCTTGAGCTATTTCAGGAATGTATATTCGAATAATCGTTTTCCATTTTATCGCGGCATTAAGTCGATACCTTCACATAAAGCACTAGGGAACACTTTTCTCCATTCCTCCAGGATGGAAGTAGGCGATTTCAAAGGAAACGATCACGCTGATTGCGAAAATCATCATGAAACATCTCTAACACGCTGGGCTCTAACACACAGGGTTCGCGTTATTATACTCCGGAATCCTTCAACGAAATCAATGATTTCCTAGATACGTTACAGCTGAGGTACCCAAGTACTAATTTACTAGTGTTAGGGGACATGAATGGCCGAATTGGGCATTGAACAGGAAACGTTTTCTTCGGATTCGACCCAGAAGCGAGAGCGAATTCCAGAAAAAGCAAGACTCGGGTCATAATAATGGGCAGGAATTGCTAGAATATACGAAAGTTTAATCTCGTAATCATAAATGGTAGTTGGATAGATAAGGACAGGGGACTAACTTTTATAGTGGGATGGAGGGAGTGTAATAGATTACGCTCTGATCTGTCGCAGGAACGAATACAATTTATTAGATTTTGGGATTCGAATTCGGGCAGAATCTGATCATTTTGCCTGTGTGCGTGCTATTTAGCCAGTAATGCTTCTCACTGCCTCGGCAGGGGAGCGGGAGGAGAACGACCTGACGATAGAAAGAAAAACGGTTTGGTATGGAAAGAGGAAAAGCGACAGAATTTGTAACAGGATATTCTAACTCGGGCAGGGTGGACCGAGCAGTGGGTGGACACTAGATTAGGGCACATCGCGGTCCTTATTAATTCAATACAGTAGCCATCAGAGTTCAGAGGCGACGCCATAATACAATCTGTACAACACCAACTCGGCTCAAGCGGAGAATCGGTGAACCTAGTTTTTCATTTTGGAATTTTTTCGCAAACGAGCGGTTGGTTACCGGTTGGAATTCCTTCCTCGTGCGACCTATCGTATAATTCACGTGCTGTCCGCGTAGGGCTGTTAACGCCTATCGCAGTCAGTGGAATTAAGAGAAATGAAGTGATTTACTGCTGTTTGAACGGTCTGAAGGTGCATTTGGCTTCGGAGAAGATGAAGGGTGCGTAAACAAATAGTGGAATTTTTTTATGTTCTATGTTCAGTTACATATCCCTTGTTTGGAGCAAGGCGAGGTGGCACCGCACTGCAAGCTATGGGTGTAATTGGTATGATTTTTAATAGAATATTACTAGCATATAGTTTTAATAGAATATATTTTTATAGTTTTTAATAGAATATATATAGTTCGATGGGAGGCTATGATACGAGGCATTTTTATTTTCAGATCCTTGGTATACAGGGCAGCTTTTCAACTGAAAATGGTAAGTCTCTTGTATTGTTTTGGTAAAATACAAAAGAAGCATGCTTTGAAAGATAATGTATTGGCAATAGATTTGTTGTTGAATTAATACAGGTTTCAGTCTGTTGAACATGGCTTGCACAGCAAGTGCAGCAATGCTTATTCAAGCTTGTGAAAGGGTAATATTTGGCTATAATCTTTAGAATCCTCAAATTATTTACTTTGTTGCAGTTTATTGAAGATGGGATTACGATTTCAAGTTGATCTCTATTTTCAGATCTTTTTCACCCTGTGAGGTTTCACCGATCAAA
>BOPP01000379.1:222010-232012 GCA_017312745.1 Gryllus bimaculatus | reverse complement strand
GGAAGAGCGGGCCTGATGGCCCGAGTCTCGCCACGTAAAATAAGGCAAATTCAATTTAATTCAATTCATAATGTATATTGATTCGCCCAGCCGTCTCATGCGAAAAGGGGAAACAAATTATGAAAAATATAGGAACCACATC
Organism: Gryllus bimaculatus; assembly: GCA_017312745.1. Lineage (NCBI taxonomy): Eukaryota > Metazoa > Arthropoda > Insecta > Orthoptera > Gryllidae > Gryllus > Gryllus bimaculatus. The sequence continues at coordinate 231,870 of BOPP01000379.1, read as the reverse complement.
TGCCGTTAATTCATGTAACGAATTATTTGCATTCTCTCACAGGGAACAATGATCCTGCCGTGACCAACTTTTATTACAATTAGTTACAGCACAACCAAATAAATCAATACTTATTAAATAATTATCGTGAGCGCAATTGTCGCTGCTTGTATGTATATAGAATTGTCACCATTCCCATCACCTTGTTGCAGATATGAATTCTATAACTAAACATTTCATAATTACTTATCAGTCTTGGTCATGTACAATTTTTTTTAAATTTAGTTTCAAAAGTCTTATTTTACTTCCTTCTTTTGGCGATTTCTGCACGCTTGTCGAGTGTGAAGTTTAGTCTTAGTGTCACTCGCCGTCGTCAATTTGGCACATGCAATTTTGTCTTCTCCACAATTTTTCACCACTCTCCGCAATCATAACGTCTCGGATCCTTTTCCACTTTCCCATCTCTCGTTACCACGACTCCCCACTTCCTTATTCCAGTACTAGCCAGAAACAATCCTTTTTTCCGCTGTCGTTTCTTTATTTCATTTTTTAGCAACTTCACCAAATGAATATGCATATTTTCACAATTTTACTACGCCAAAATATATTCAAAATAGCCTTTTTCGTTTAATTATTTTATTGAATTGTTTTTTGTGACAGCACATGAGATTGTCGCAATAGAAAAATTGCGTTTATGCAATATAGAGTGCATTGAGCACTATCCGAACAAACAGTTTAAAGAAAAAAATTAAAGCTATTTTTGAGACAATGTTGCTTTTAATACTTATTCAAATGCATCATATTTCACTCAAAATTTCGAGAAAACTACCAATATTTTCTAAAACAAAATTTACATAACAATAATTTAAGAACTGATTGATGAAACAAATTTCACTTGAAGAGAAAATCTGTATCTTTAATATGGTAGAATGACGCCAAATGATTTTTTAAATTTGAAATTTTCGAAAATTGAGGTGAATTGAACACTTTTTTAAAGGTCGTTTGATCAAAGATTTTTTGTCATTTTTGAGAAAATGTAGAAAATATTGTTAGGGCTTCATGTTTTGTTCCACCTCCAAAATAAAAACATCAATTTCACACTGTTGGAGCACGGAGTTAATTCACATCGATCCCAGATCATCAATTTTGAAGAAAATCGTCTGAATGTTTTAGGCGGTAGCCTTTGACCACAGACGGACAGATCAACAGACGTTTTGTTGTCAATTTATTTTTTGGCATGAAGTGCCCACTAAACGTGGATTCTATCTAGACATGTTAGAGGAAGTGATTCACTACATATAGGAACCAGATTTATCCGCTTTTTAGTTACAGGGGTACGACAAAAATATTATTCTGTCCGGAAATCGTCGATTTCCGCAGAACGATTACAATATTTTATCTTTACTACTTACGTAGTACGGCAAGAAAGTGAAATACAATGTAAAACTCCGTTTTTATGTGTGTGGTAGGAACCGATAGTAAATTTATTTTGTATCAAAATCGTTATTGAAACTTTTCACTTTATTCCGCTTTTTATTGTATTTTCCGGTCTGACCCATTTCTTAGGGTGAGCATCCATTTCAATATGACATTTGTAGGTATTTTGTTTACACGTAACTTGATGTTTCTACAACTATGACACAACGGAATGTCAACGCGTTTGTTGCGCATAGTTTGCAGTTTCGTCCTTCTAGAAACTTGTTTTCGGGCGACAAACTGTTTTGAAGGTCATTCGCGCGCCCTTCCGTGTGAAGAACCTGCAGTTTTCTCTCCACCCCCCCCCCCATCACAGCCGCTCCTCTGCACGCGATAACTGCCCTCCCAGCTCGCGTGCCGATCCAACGCCAGCCAACGCAAGCGTTCTAGCCCTGAGACCAGTTGGGCAGGCATCGTTTAGGGAATATGCCTAGAGTTCGTACACCTCAGCACGTGAGTTCGAATGCCAGCGTTGGCAAAATGTTGTCTGGTTGGAAATCGTTTTCTGAGTTTAAGTAATACTATATTACATGACTTTACTTATTGCCTAATGCGAAAAAGTACGAGCTGTTGTAGTAACACTTGTTTCCTCAATTGTTTCTTTCAATTATCATAGTCCTTGTAAAAACGAATACTATACTATGGTAAGTGTATTGCAAAGATCATGTTTCAGTGTTTCACAAGACGTAAAAAATCTGAAAATGGACGTATCATTTTGCTTTTCCATATCCTTCCTATGGTATTGTCGAACTTTCAGGAACGCTTTCTCTCATAATTGAAATGAATTAACAAATTATTTCACCTTCTTTAAACACATTCGCAGAAAAGGTACAAAATCACTATTGAGTTAATGCTCGTCCAATCGCACAAAGACTTTAGCAGAATAAGATGGCCAAAGCCCTCCCGGATGAAATTGAAAATAAAATTTTCTCTAAGGATTGTAACCATGAAAAACATTGATTCATGAACGTTTTAGACCCCCCTCATATCCTTCGTAATAACGAATAACGTGTTTTTGATTTGTCATTAAATTGGAGGTATACATTTCCGTGAAAAATAGTAATTCTTAATATGAAATTTGGTTCATTCTCCAAAAAATATTTATAAAACTTTTATTTGTCGCGAAATTCAAACTTTTAAATGAATTCGAACATTTTTTCAAGAAAGTTTTTATTCCGCCCGGTGAACGAGATTATTTTTACATGTTGCCCTAAAAATCAGTTACCGTCTGGACGTTTTAATATTTTTCTGATTGGTGCGCCATGTTTACAAAAAATTAATATACTTTGGTTCCAATTTGCGTATTTTCATCTATATGTACAACTGAATAGAGGTTAGTAATTACAATATTATTTGTTTTGTAATGACAATACTTGCAATATTAAAAGTTTAATATCAATAAATAATTTTGTCAATAATATTTTGTAGGCTAGATATAACCGCATCAGATGCTGATCAATTTTAGTTATTTTTAATTACTTAAGAGGTTCGAAAAAGTATCAATTTTAAAGAACTGACTCTAATTTAGGTGAGAATTTCTTGAGAAGTTTAGAGGTAGTGGTGTAAACAAACAAAATAATTAACTGATTGATCAAATTTCTCTATCTTATAAAAATATTTAAATTGTTAATTATCAAATTAGTTAGTTACTTTTATCTTCCGAAATTTGATTTCGGCATTTCTTGCATCAACCGGTCCAGAAATTCGGCTTTTACTGGGCAGGTCGAGAAATGGATTTCAAAAAGGTTACTCTAACAGATATTCATGATTCTAGAGCTCTGGCAACGAACAAGTGGATAAATATAGCTGCTGAAAGTAGAAAAAATCCTCTCGCACGTTGTGTAGCCAGAATCCAAGTTCTGTGGGTCCTTGATATCGAAAAATGGAATGACGGCAAAACGTCTGTCCGTCTGTCTGTGTGTGCACAACGTTAGCAGCTAAATATCCAGCCGAGTTTCTCCAAAATTGATATTCTCCAATGAATTTAGATGATGTCACGGCCCCTTCAGTTTGAAACCGATATCTTACATTTGGGGGCTACTTTACCTACTAGCCCCAAGCTACTTAGCCCGTAGCTACCAAGCTATTTAGCCCCTAGGGCATTTTCAAAGTTTCAAATTTGATGTTCGTTAGTACCCGCCCAATGAGGTACGTTGTATACAATTTAATATCTGATCCCGAAAGAAATTACTGCGTTTTAAATAAAAGAAAAAGGAACATTAACAGTATAATTTCTACAATAACTTTAATAAACATATGCCCGCGAAAGTTTTCCAAAAGACCCTGTCCTAATTTAAACTTTTTTTATTCAAAAATTCGGCCGGTAAGAGCTAAATTGTTTTACTCTCTTGAAGAATAGATTTTACTTGGATTTAAAGTATTTTTAGACCTTCACCGTGGTCGATCCAACAAACACATTACTTCCAACTTTCGTTTTCCTGCGCTTCGTTTGGGTCAAGGGGATATGAAAAGGTGGTAGAATTATCTGAATGTTGCTAGTCATAGAATTTTATAAATTTAATTATTTCATTAGCATTGGAGTTATGCATCAACTGTGTATGATGCACTATGACTAACCCACAAAAAGTGAATAGAAGTATACATAGATGGAAATAAGCGTTTTTGCAAAGAATTGATATTATTTGCCAAGCGGATGAACATATTTTTGACAGCGCTCCGCTACCAACAGTGTATTGCTCTCTTTTGTATAATTTGCTGCGAATACTGTATCAGTCAAATGCATTCCTATTTGTTTCCTTTTTCAAAATAAGAAATGAATGCTGCTCCTGACTATCGAAATGAAAGTAGATAGGCACCACAGGTGCTTTATTTGAATTGGACGTTTTCAAGTAATAGATGAGGTGTTAGTAGCCCAGAAAATACAATACTTCAATATTACATTGCTTTTTCCAATAACGCGAGAAAGAATGTAGCACCACTAGTTTCGATTGTACAAACGTTCTTAGCACAATTTGATGTTGCTCGAACATTGCCATATAATTTATAATAATCGAAGTGTGTTTGTACTGTAATGAATAACATGTTTCCTACACGTTTCTTGGTAACACACACATCTAATGGATACTATATAAACATTTAAAAAATAATGTGTCAATATTTCTTTAATTCCGTTTAGTTAACATCTATGTTACAAACAATACCATTCTCGATTACATTAACTTTGAACTTATCAGTTTGCTGAAGATGTATGATGTAATAATAAAAATAAATTGATTTTAACATTTTAAAAACCTTAATATGAGAAAATGAATTCTTAATATATAATATGAATTCTGTTTTAATATATTTTTATTTCGTTCGTATACACTACTACATCAAAAGGTTTTAAGAAATTCTCACTTAAATTGGAGACTCTAAAATTGATAATTTTTTGAACGTCTTAAGTAAAAAAAATAACTTAAAAAACGTACTCCATCTGATGCAGTGATATCGAATGGTCAAAATATTTTAAACAATATTATTTATTGATATTAGGCTTTTAATATTGCTAATATTGTAACAAATAGTATTGTAATTATATATCTCTGTAAGTTGTATATACACAAAATAATGGAATAAAAAATTGTATTTGAATTTCTTAAAACATGGCGCACCTATAAAAAAATTGAATCCCAAAGATGGCTGCTTTTTAGGGCCACATTTGAGAATTTTTCTCGTGCACCACGTGGAAGAAAAATGATCTTAAAAAAATTCCAAACCATTCAAATATATTTAAAAGTTTAAATTTCCCGACAAATAAAATTTTTAAAATTATTTTTGAAAAATGTAGCAAATTTCATTCACTAAACAATAATTTTTTCATGGAAATTCAAACGGCCAATTCAATGAAAAAATTAAAATCACGTTTTCGTTATTTTGAAGGATGTGAGGGTGATGGGGGGGGGGGCGAGGAAGCTAAACCGACCATGAAAAAGTGTTTTTCGTGGACACAATCCTTAGGAGAAGTATTTTCGTTTTTGGTGGGGAAGATTTTATCGTCTAATCCGGTTAGACCCATTAAGGAAAATTTTACCTTGATTTCCCCGATTTTTATACTTTTTTTTCTGTGAAGAGTGCAAGTGAAATATGAAATACTCGATTTCATGTTTTTCAAAGATTATTTTTCGAGACAATATTAATTTTTAAAACGATCGAAAAAAATGCTCGCATCGCTAATGTTAATCATTTGTAATACTTGTTGTAATAACGAACAAAAATGTATTATTTTGCGACATTAAAGAACAAAAGATACTCTTTTATTTCATCATCATCATCCTTAAAGCCAAAACATGCTTTTTGCTGTCACTATGAAGTTCTGTCCTCCGCTATCCTTTTCGTCTCTGTTTGCTCATAATTAATTTTATATGTATTAAATACATTTAAGTTTTATAATCAACTTCGTGATTTAGTTTATTTTTTAAATTTCTTCTATTACTCGATAGCTTGAAAATTCGATAAATTATGTTTGTATTCCCCGAAGTGTCTTATACAAGTGTAGTAAGTTGAAAAGTGGGACACCGAAAGAATTCTGAATAAACAAATACAATAGAAATGTCTACCAGGTGTTTTGTTGCTGCGTTTGCTAGAGCGTCATCTCTAGCACGTCCCAATCAGCAGTAGACGATTACCATCGTTATAGTTTCACTGAACAATAAATGGAAATTTCCTTGCATATCTTAGTATGTGACTTACGACCTTGATTGCCGATTATATTCAAATTAAAACGTGTCGAATGGACTCAATTTAGTATTAAACGGACGTAATATTTATACGAATAAGACTATGTAATACTGTAAACACATTTGTGCCGGAGCAGACTGTAGACAATGTCAGCCATCAGGCATATAAAATCGATTATGGGGCGCTAAAATGAATTTCCCGCGTTCCACTAAAAAAATGGAATTTTCCGCTGGCAGGCGACGCCAAGTCTTCCTCTCCAGTTTTCTCCCCAGAGTAAAGACACGCCAGGGCGCTGGACCGCTTGCGCCGCTCCACTGCCGCCTCCTTGCTTCCCCCTCCCCTTGGCTGTGAGAAAGAGGAGAGGGCTGCTTACCGCGTGGTACTTGGGCGAGTGACAGCGGCGAGGGATATTTGGAACGGCGCACAGAGGGGGTCAGAGGAGGGTAAATGTCTCCCTTATCGTTCCCCGATCAGGAAATAAATGGGGAATCACGCCACTCCTTTCCGAGCAAGTTTGAACTTGCACAAGTGTCGCGCGGCGCATTCACCTCGCGCATTGCGGTATTTTTCGATGTAAATAGTTTTTCTGTCTCGAGCAGCAGAACATGTGCTTTGTATACGAAACATGGATACGATTCGAGGTGTGTACTTTAAATCTTTATTAGTAAAACACATTCCTTAAATAATAATTTGATAATTCCAAGTAGAAACTTCGTGTCAACGGAATTCAATTTTTAAAACCGATTTTTCATATTGTCTTTTAGTTACCTTCCGGGCATTTCCGGAGTATAATATAAACTGAATCTTATTCCGGATTTCATCTACTTTTCCACACATTAATCTAAGTTTGCCCATGTTTGCCTCATTTTGCGTTAAACTACTTTGTTTATAATGTTTATAACGATGCACACCTAGTTTTCTAAGCCTTTTGCCTACAATTTTCTATCCTTTATTCTTCGTTCATTATCTGATACTGAGAGCTCTTTATTAACAAGGAGGGATCTGTGCAATGCTATTTAACACTCTGAAACGAAAAAACCAAGAAAAATATAGAGAAAGTTTCAACAGAAAAATATCCGAACGTCAAACTAACAAGGAAGTACTTCGCAGGGTGTTAATTGTATCTGGCGCACTGATTTCAGAAACGAAATAAAAAAAAAATTGTAACAAGGGCATTTGACCTAGAAGTTACACCAATGTTAACACCTTCAAGTAGAAATACACTTGTGGAAGAAGAGCCACGTAAGGAAAGGTCTGATTCTGAGATTATATAATTAAATATTTGAAGGTTAAGCAATTAAATAAGTCATTATTTAATTATATTTTTTTTATTTCCAAAAATCTTGATAAACTCTTAAAATATTTTTTGCTAATTTTCCCCCTCTATGGCCCCATTGGGCAATGGACCGAGACTCAATCATGGTGGAAAATCACCCCTAAACTGCCTATCCATGACGTGAACTGGAAATCGCAACGTGCTGCGAAGTACTGGAATGAAAGAAGTCTCACTATATTTTTAAAATATTTCTACCCCTGAACCCCTCAACTACTTGTGTGCCGATGCTGAAGTGAATAGCTCAGAGTGTTTTTATAGTGTCTATAGCAGAGAGTTTTAATTTTTTTGTCATTTTTGTTACTTTGGAGGTTGTTAATTATTCTTTGTAATGTATCAGATTTTGTAAAATACATCAGGTGTTGGTTTTGCAACCCAGCCAATGGAATGTTTCCAAATAATAAAAGCGATATTGTTCTCATTGGAAATACTGTTCCTATTCATTTGTTTTTACTTTTCTCATGAATATTTTGAAAACTGTGAGAAGTTTTGCCTTTTCTTAACAGATACCTTTAGTTAAATTGATATCTTGTACTTCACTTTACAGAGAATATTATTTATTAACTCTTTCATAAAGTATGACGAAAAGTATTTTGTTATTCCTTCTACTGTTATATATTTTCGTATCACTGTTGTAATACTCATCTTTCATGTCAGAGTTGAAGTCGTGTTCAGCATTGCTAAAGATGTAAAGGTAATGTTCTTCTTATTATCACAGGCTTTCGTATATTCATAGGTTCCTTACTAGATTTAAGGGTAGCTTTTATTGATTATATTTTTGTTGCCCCCACTCCTTCGCGAGGTTTCTTTCCAAAAACGTTGCGAAGCAACGATATGCAATTCAGCACTCACATAGAAAACATATTTGTGGAAGAATAATGTTACATATTTTTTGTAATACTAGACGCTGATCCCTTAAGAAAAATACATGCCTGTTAACACTGTCATACTCTTATTTGAGAAGTGTTATAAGTAAATATTCAAAAGGGTGAGTTAAAATAGTGAAATGTTATGAGAATTATTTTTCGATGTTTAATTTTTTTTTATTTTCTCTGAAGAATTTCACAAAAGTTGTAGATTAACCATGATAATAGTACACAGCCATCACTAAATTACATCTCCAACTACGAAAAAAAAATTCTAAAAAAAGCAAAATACACTGTCAGAAATTTCTGCCTCCCTTGTAAAGAAAAAGTACATTGAAGTAATTATAAAGAACGCACATTAAATTTAATGTACACGTACAGTAACGTTACATTAAAATGTTCATATCAAGCACAATTTGCGGATACTTTCTGGCCGTTTTAGCGCATAGTTCGAATTTGTTTATAAACTTGTAAATTGTTGAAAAATTGTTAATTCGAGGATTTCGGCTCTGGGTCATCGACGTCTCTCCTCTTTAGATCTGCCAAAGTTGGAAATTGTTTATAAATATGCAATGGTTGCAATTTTTATTGTCTCCTCTAAATCCTCTTTAAACGCTATACAAAATTCCGCAATCCTATTTTTTCTGTGAGAGTTTATTGCATCAATTATATTCGATTCTAGAATACATGAGAGAAAATTTTTGAAAATTCCGTGCGTAATCTTACCAATTTAAATAAAAATGATGAAATATACTTCCATTTATTGTAAGAATTTATACATAATAACGTTAATTTTTTATATTTGTAAAGTAATTAGTAAATATATCAATGGACAGAAAAAATAATTGATTCGGTGAATGTTCGAAAATTAAGAAAGCAACGTTACAATGCACTTAACTCATACCCTCACCCCCAACAAACGCTGCATAAAAACGTAGATACGATTTATTAAAATATTCTCCTCTACATCCCATTTCAAAACAATACAAAATTCCGCAATCTGATCGCTGCTCTCAACTTCTTTTCTCGAGATATTGAATTGTTTATTAGCACTTTGAACCTCCTCAGACAGTTCACTAAGTGTATAACAGTGAAGTACTCGTTGTGTTGTGAAGTTGTGTAGTACAATCAGCTAACATACAGCTTGGGTATAACAGTCCGGTACGCTAACCGTCACATCATCGCCGCCGATTATGCGACCCAATATACAGTTTTGATACCAGGGCGGTATCAATAGGTAGTAGTAGTTTTATTTCGTTCAAATTTGACGTAAGGATAATATGTATAAACATAGCCTACTGGAATAAAATTACAGGTTCGCAATATTTTGATGTCATTGAGACACCAGACCAAGAACGGAAATCAACAAAGAAAATTAACGTTCCAGCGTGAGGCCGAAAAGTTAATAATTAAAAGTCAATAATTAAGTTTGTTCGGCACAACATCGCTCGCTCTGGTCTAGTCAGTGAAGTTACTCAGACAGTTCACTAAGTGTATAACAGTGAAGTACTCGTTGTGTTGTGAAG
>BOPP01000379.1:201558-218369 GCA_017312745.1 Gryllus bimaculatus | reverse complement strand
TGTAGTATAAATAATACTGAACTATGTATATTCGTTCACTAATAAAGATATATTATTAAAAAAAAACTTTGAACCTCATAATCACCCCCATTTTTTGCACTCATCCCATTCGCTCTCCGCACTCAAGTGTACAAAAAAGAGAGGTTTGCAATGTCTCACTTAGGTTGTTTGGTTCAAGCGCTTAAGGCAGAGAAGATATCGCGGTCTCGGTAGCGCCTCGTAGCGAAAAAGTGTGCCTCGGATTGAAATTATTGCCTTTACCATTTCGTCGAAAAAAAAAAAACAACAAACGAGGAGTAACTTTTATTGGTAGTTTCGTGGGATCATTGAAGTCACAATTTCTGTTACGGCCACTATGACGGTTTTGTAAATATTCAAACTTTCCTTTTTATTCTAAAGAATTATTTAAGTCTCGTTTCAATATTTTTATTCTCTTAAGTGTTATTAGTATATAAACAAATTATCTGGTACATTTAATAACTCTCAGAGAAGTAGTTTTATGGCGGATATAAACAGAAGCTATTTATTTTTTTTCTTCTCTATTCAGTAGTACGACTATTAAATGATATGTAATTGCGATTTATCAAAATACTGGTAAATATTTCCAATGTCCTTACCGCCCTTATGAAGGTATAGCTGAAGGGGACGATATTAATAGTGCAAGCAAAATAAAAACTTACAATTTAACATTTTAAGTATCGGTAAAACGCCTTAAAACTCGCCAATTTCTGGGTTATTATATCGTTAATTCGATAAAAGTAAATGTGTAATGTACTGGTGAAGCAGGAATATAAACAAGATGTGATTAATTCATGTTCGCACCAAATTTTTGTGATTTTAAAAATATTAGACTGATAAAATTAAACAAACGACGCGTAAGTGAAGAACATGAATAATTCAAAATAATGTGCTCAATTTCTTCAATTGAGAAGAAATTCGTAAATTGAATTAAGGAAAATGTGAATAAATGTCCTTTACACCTGCAAATGCGAAGCATGTATTTAATTAATTTATATGATAATAAATTTCTTGTTGATGCGGCTTTAATTTCCAAATGAAAAACTGAATCAAAATCAAATAGTACATTAAATAAATACATAAATCTTTCTATTTTCTTTTGCATATCATTCATTGGGCAGTTTTCAGTGATTATTGTAAAGGAAACATCACTTTTCCTTCGATCTTTTTTTTTTTACTTTCTCGCCTATACGTACGTATGTCAGGAGAAAATATGTTGTAATCGTGCGCCGGAAAAGAGCGAATTTTTTCACAAAATCTCTTATTGTTGGACCCTGGTAACGAAAAGTTAGATAAATCCTCTCCCTATATATGGTAAATTGCTTCCTCAAATCACTTGTTGTCGCCAGACACCTTGTTTTGGGGGCCCTTGTTACCGAAAAATCAATTGTCGACAAAGCGTCTGCCTGTCCTAACGTGGTAAATGCTAGTACGTAAAACGTTCAGGCAATTTTCTCTAAAAAAAAGCAAATTTTCTCCTTCCATCTCAAGGCTTTCGGAGTTTCAAATACATATTTTGATTTTTGAGGGTACTTTACATGAAGACCTAACATAATACGCTTTGGCACAAAAAACCCTTGTCACCATACGCCGCCCCCTCGACAGTTCCTGGATCCAAGGCAGAACACATAAATCTCTTTCCACGAAATTATCTACTCAGTGTGACTCTACTCAAATTATCAAAATCATGTTGAAGATCCTGTTTGTCTTAATAATTCCATATTATCCCTGCTATACACATAGACTAAAATTTATTATTTGTAAAATAGTTATTTACGACATGAGTATTGTAAGGTATCTTGCATTACTGTGGTTAAGCGGAAGAGTCTTACGGCCTTAGTCTCCCCAGAAATAAAACATTATTGTTATTATTATTATTATTATTATTATTATTATTATTATAACAAGAGGCGGATTTTAATAAAATGTAATTTTTCACTTTTGAACAATGCCGTTTATTATAGGCATTAATTTATTGTTACGACAAAAGGAAATGATCCAGTTTTATTCGTCTTTTTTTGCATTTTCCGTAGATTTTGACTAATGAATAATTTTTTAGGTTTTTTCCGTAATTTGTTATGCATCTTAAGCTGATTTCATTGATTTGAATATCTTTTTAATGGTACTTCCGTCAAATATTATTTACGAGGTACAAGTTTTTTTATTGTAATTTTATTTTTGGTAGACATTATATTGTTCAGTTTACATATTAAGTGAGCAAATGTTTGATGGACCTGATCTATCTCATACTAACACTGACTTAACATATACATTACAATTATATAAAAATAATATTAAAAAAAATACTGGGAGAGGAAGCAGGAAGCACCTCAGATTAGTATTATTCCAAGTTTTAGAACATTTTATATAATGAATGAAGGGGATATCTGTTGTTAATTCTCGTTTGATATTTGGGGGTTTAGAGTTGGTGGTAGTAGAGTGAGTAAGAAGGTCCTAGTTTATAGAAGGATGATGCTTGAATTAGGGGAAGGGTTTGGTAAAAATTGTGTACGAGGTAGACTATTTTGTTTTTATTGTTTTTATATTTAGATCATTATGCAATTGATTGTTACTGATAACCCATGGTGCTTTTTAATTAATCTCAAGAATTTATTTTGGATAACTTGAATTTTGTTTAGGTTGGTATTAGCAGCATTGGTCCCCACGGGACAAGCACAGAGGATTATTCTTTTGTAGAGTAATAGAGCATTAGATTTGGAGGATTGACTGTGTTGATTCAGTAAGGGTCGTAGTTGAATAAGTGTAGTTTTGTCTTGCTAAGTTATTACCTCTATATATTGCTTCCATTTGAGTCCAGTTTAAGCCCAAGCATTTTATTGTTTTATTAGTTGGTGTCCAATTGATGATGTCGTTATTTATGAAGAATGGAAGAGGTTGTGTGAATGGTTTTAATGTGAATATTTTTGCTACAGATTTTGTTGGGTTCAAGTTTATTTTCTAGACATTAGCCCAATTTTCTAGTAAATTTTGGTGGTGCTGAAGGTGTATTAGAACAGTTGTTAAAGAGTTCCCTGAGATATACAGTGCAGTGTCATCTGCAAATTGAGCGGTGTTTATATGTTCTGAAGTAGGAATACCTGCTGTGTATAAATTGAAGAACGTGGGGAAAAGTGGTGAACCTTGGGAAACCCCAGCAGAAATTTTTCTTAGATTGGAGCAGTGGCCTTCGACTGATACTGAAAATGTTCTATTTGTTATATAGGTAAGGAATACAAATACTAGATATTTGGGTGTACCTATTGAAATTAATTTAAAATAGAGAGCTGGATGCCATATTCTATCGAATGCTTGCGAAATGTCTAATTGGTAGAAATGGAATTGGCAGAAATGGTATATTGTCCCTTTTGGGATGCAGTGTGAATGTGTTCCGTAAGTTTTAGTAGTTGTTGGGTGGTAGAGTATTGTGACTAGAAGCCAAAATGGTGCTGTGGTATACTGTTTGTTTTCTTGATAAGTTTGTTCAATCAGATGAGTATTAATTTCTCAAAGATTTTTGACATTATAGGTAGCAAGCTGATAGGTCAGTAATTCTCTGCTTTTGAGAGATTATTGTTTGGTTTTGCTATTGGGTGAATGACTGAGTGTTTCCATGTTTGAGGGAAATATCCTGTTCTCAATACCGAGTTGTAAATATTATTTAGAAAAGCAATGGCTTTCTCCGGTATATTTTTTAAATGATCGTGTTGATCCGATCGTGGCCTGGTGCTTTTTTATTTGGAATATCCTTTATTATTTTTCTTATTTCATTAGGCGATATGAATTGTATTTGGTAAGGAACATCATATAGAGGAGCATTGAACATTGTCATAAATTCGTCGTGTTTTGGATCTTTGGGGGTGAAAGTGTCAACAAAGTGGGAAGCCAGTACTTCAGCTTTTTCCATTGGTGAGTATATTTTACCATCGCTAGTTACTAATGGGGAAATACTTGTTATTTTATCAAAGAGTTTCTTAGTAAACTGTCATAGGAGTTTACTTAGTATTTAAGCTCTTGATATAGGAATTTTATTGTTCTTGTTATATCTGTTTAGAACCTTTTTGCAAATATTATTTAACAGATTTAGTTCTTTTTTTAAAGAAGGAATTCTTAGGAAATTCCAAAGTCTTCTTGTTTTATTTTTTTCAGCTTAAGTTAATATATTATTTGGGAGCGGTTTGTGCATTATTTTGTTAACATTTAAGATTTTTTCAATATGACTGTTGTTAATATTACTAATTATTATATTATTCAGGGTCATGATGACTTGGTTAATTTCTTGGGGGCAGTTCAAGTTAGTTAATGGTAAGTAGTCTGATTCTAGTTCATGGTACGTTGTAGAAATGAATAGTTTTAAAATTTTTTGACTGCTATGTCAAGAATATCTGGACTTTTGTTTGGATCATATAGGAAGTAAGTGGGTTCGGTTGGTTATAATATGTTGAGATTCAGTTTCCTTTTTATGTTGTATAAGTATTTACCAGCGGGATTCGTAGCCCGACATCCCCATGAGAAGTGTTTAGAGTTTAGGTCACCTGCAATAATGAATGGATTTGGTAGTTTTAATAATGTGAAGTTGCTATTTTTGATTTTTATATTTGGAGCTTTGTAAGCAGTTACTGTTGTTATTGTCATGCTATTATTATAATTGACATTTATTGCTGCTGTTTCGAGTCCGGGCGTCTGTGGTAGAGTAATCTGGTGATGTAGTATACTGCATTTTATTAGTAGTAATTCTCCTCCCCCTTTCGAATTTCGTCTGTCTGCTTTGATTGTATTGTATCCATGAATAAAAAATGAGGATTCTTGGTTGAGATGTGTTTCTGTGATGCATACTATATGAATTCTGTTAGCATGTAGGAAATGTTGTAATTCGACTTCTTTGTTGGTAATGCCATAAACATTCCAATTTAATATAATTATATCATTATGTTGATCCATAATTGTTGCTAAATGACATAGTAATTGATTGTTGATATTCTGTATAATTGTTGGTATTAATGCATTTATAAAATTAATGATGTGGTTAGTTATAAACTGAGTGATGGTTTGTATGAATGAGTTACCAATATTAAAATTGTTGTAGTTTCTGTTTGTCTGTTGGTTGTTATGTTGTTGTTTATTTGTGTTTGTTGTGTTATGTTAGTGGTTGATATTTGTTGCATGTGAGAAATTAGGTATGTTATTGGTTGGACGTAGTATTGGAAAGTTTGTTGTATTGAACTGCGGGGGAATATGATTGTTCCTAAGTCTAAGTCATTTGAATTAATTCTTTTACTTTCTAAACTTTTTCCATAATATATGGACATTCTACTGATCTAAGTTCAGCCCTATGCGTCCCGAGACAATGTTTACATGTAGGAGTGGAGTACGTTTGTTTGCTAATAGGTGATCACCTGCACAAAACACACAAAATTGTATGATTGTATGTAAAAAAGTCTAAACACCCGTAACATTGTAGAGGGCCCTTGGTTTTCTTTCTTCTTTCTGGTTTCACAATGCTATTCTATATTTATTTTATTTCTAAAACATCCTCGATTTCGTGAGTTCCATCAAAGTCTTCTGCCACTACTGGGATGGGGGAACTGTTTTTATATAGTCGAGTAACGATAGTAAAGAGTAATATAGTCAAGAATTGAATTTGTTATTGATTTCGGCTAAAATTTCATTTTCTGAGATTGAAGGATGAATGTTCTTGATCACTATTTAACTCTTTTTTACTAATTGTATCTATTTATATATTTTATCTATATCTTTTATTTTGCTATTGTTTTTGTGAAATTGTTTTTTGGTGGCCAGAAAATATTTAACTGCTTTTCGGAAGTCGGTCTCTGATTGGAATTGGATTCTAATCTTTTGATTTTTAAATTCTGTGGTGAAGTTGGATGAGCCATTAAATTTCATTTCATTCGCTTCCTATTCAAAATTAGTAACAAAAATTAGTGGGATTTTAATTTCGCCACTTAGATCATCTGGTATCTCTTCGTTTAGCCAACTAAATCTGTTTTTGATTTCTACATTGTATTGACTTTGTAGGTTCAACCCTGCCGGAGGCTGACTGTCTGTGGTTACACGTTTAAGGTCTCTGTTATCACTGTCGTTATCGCTGGCTCGCTTTCCTTGCGACATTACCTTGTTATGATACGGTTGGGCTGAAGCATCTGACTGTTGTGAATGCATTCGTTCCTCGGGCTGGCCTGATGATCCGGCCCCGAATTGGATGTTGTTGCTTGCATTGTGCTGGCGATAAGGCGGTATCGGTGAATTCCTTGCTGTCCGTGAGATTCACGTTACCTCATTAGATGACTCTTCAGAATGATATAACGAATTTAGGGCTTCACTGACCATTCGCCCTGTGCTGGATAAATCATTGTTGTTTATTCTACTACTAAAGCACTAATAGTGAATAATTATGACCACCGAACACTATTTCGAACACAAAGTTCCTAACGGTCGGAGTGATGTTGAGTTGCACTTTCACACTTCACGCTGCTGTTAACGGAGCGACTGCACTGGCCCGCAGCTGAAGTGAGAATTACGAGAAACAAGTGTTCACCACAGAATTACTGAGTTGGATACCACTCAGAAATTGTTATGTCGGCCGTTGTATGTAATCTAACATTCTCGTAACCCCTATCAGCGTCATTGTCGTTTCGGTCAATTTTGAAATAATTAAAGAGAGATATTTCGTAGTAAATAACAGTCCAAACCAAATGTTTGCGATCTGAGTTCACTTGAATGAATGGAAGAAGCCTCGATTATATCAGTATCAAATCCAACAACTTGTGATGTTCATCGGAACTGGTTTTATTACATTTGTTACGTCATTTTTATTTGCTTTAGGTCATTTTAAAAATATTTTAAGAGCATTTTATTAATAATTTGTGCCAAATATTAAGGTCATCAAAATACGCCCCAACTAATTACAATACAAAATTGAAGAATTATCAAACGAGACTTTCAAGCCTCAATTGATCACCGATCGAATATTTTAATATAATGTTACCATTAGAATATAGTAGAACGTTAGAAGGAATTTGTTAATTTTCAAGGGAACTATAAATCTTGTTTAAATTTAACTTTTCGTCCTGCGAAATATGACATATGATAGTACTTATGTTGATAGTACGTATACCACGGGTTTGTTTTAATATTACTTGTATTACACAAATTATTATTTTTAGCTTTAATGATGCATGGTAATAAAGCATTTTATGAAGCATGGAATAACAATTATTACGATGCTGTTCTCAATTTCGTAATCTTTGAGTTTGCACAATCAAAGTAAATGATCTCAATTCACTTATTTTAATGAAGTTTCTCTTACTATACATTCTATTTAGACTGTGTGTTATGTATAAAACCATTGCAGTTTCACCACAATGTACTTTCATGCCTCATTTGTAAGGGCTACGCAATATACAATGCGTGAGTTGGAAAAAAAATTCTGCATGCAAGGCCCATAAACTTAGGACGTCTGACACGTTATTCCAACGCCATCAGCGACATACATGAACGTTTGCCTTCCCGATGCTAAAAGAAAGTTGACAATTTGCATTTGCAGTTTTTAAAAATTCAGGGTGTTTCAATTACATTAATTCAAGATCTAGTTTTAAAAACTGATTTCATTATGAAAAAATCTCTATCGTCAATATTGTATGTTGGCAAAATTTAATTTTTGTTTGAAATATTCGAATATTCATATCGTTTAACAAAAATTGGACCTGCGCCATTTTTACATGACTTTTACGAGGAAAATATATATAGAAAAACTCTTCTCTTTTTGAGAACATTTAGACATGTTGGCGCTTGATGTTAGGTTCCCTCAACCTTAACAGATCCGTTTGAATTTCGAGGATTCGTGGCATCAGCCAGATCATTCTTTGATTATCCGTTTTAGTGAAAATCCTGTTTACACATGAATTACTGATACGTAAACGGACTGACAAAGAGTGCTTTATCAAAAATCAATTTTTACGTTTTGAGAACACTCAAAACATAAACATTTTGACAAACCAATGCTTAGAAGGTAATATAAGAGCAAGGAACAATCCACTTTTTCTAATGAAAGACATTCAAAACGTGTTTTCAATGTGGCTCGACCACACTACGCTACTATAACCATTTACCATTGCCGTGTCCAAGACAACTTATTACGAAAAGAATATTAACGAAATATTATTGCGCTTAGTTTTTTATTAGGGAATGTACTCCATGTGTCAAAGATATCAATTTTGGAATAAAAAGGCAGAGGAATAAAGATACACGCAATTATCTGGTTCATTTAAGTTAGAAGTATTTTCAATCAAAAGCTGAGTTCTGTAGGCTTGAGTGTACACCTAGTCCATGCGTTCTTTCGGCGTTTACCTTCAACGTCGAAGCTACGAAATAGATGAAAGTTGCGATAATGCTAGACGGGCAGTAATTGAGTTGGTCTGAAATCTAGAATCGCAATGGCAGAAAACTTATACCTGATTCTTAAAGACATAAGCACTCTGAAGTATGGGATCGTCAAAAGTACAAACTTTCTGCGTTATTTATTAAGGTTAAAATTTATTGTAACTATATAATTAACCACGATAGTGTTTTCTAAAAATTAATTGTCAAGGATGAGGTTCGAACTTAAGAGCGTAAGGTTACACGGCAGTTCCTCTACCTATTACACCACAGACACCCTGATGACAGTCCTGCATCACAAAAATGTTGCGTTGCCACCAAAATAAAGTTCATGTTTCCCAATTTTGAAATATCATAGGTGTGAATAAAAACGCTCCTTGGCTATAGTATTTAGCCAACTATACTCTAAATGAGGAAAAACTTTGTTTACTGCTGTTGGAATATGTTTACAGCTGAATTCGAAGAAACTTGTTTTCATATTTTTTAAATCGTCACGATGGCCCATACTTTGAAAACATTGTTTATAACATTACTAATCCTTAATAACGAAGTATTATTTTGTGTAGTATTGGCGTAGTAATGTGTTAGAAACATATTACTAAATATTTTTAACAGAACACGATAAATTCGTCGATAAATTACGTAACGCTAAATAGTGGGAGGAGGTTTGTATCTGCGTTTTTATGCAGCGTTTGTTGGGGGTGAGGGTATGAGTTAAGTTCATTGTAACGTTACTTTCTTAAGTTTCCAACATTCACCGAATCAATTATTTTTTTCTGTACATTAATATATTTACTAATTACTTTACAAATATAAAAAAAATATCGTAATTATGTATAAATTCTTACAATAAATGGAAGTATGTTTCATCATTTTTAATTAAATCGGTAAGATTACGCACGGAATATTCAAAAATTATCTCTCGTGTATTCTAGAATCCAATATAATTGATGCAATAAACTCTCACAGAAAAAATTGGATTGCGGAATTTTGTAAAGCGTTTAAATAGGATTTAGAGGAGACAATAAAAATTGCAACAATTGCAAATTTATAAACAAATACGCTAAAACGGCCAGAAAATATCCGCAAATTGTGCTTGAGATTAACAATTTAATATATCATTTTCATAGAGTTACAAATTCATTGATACCCCCCCCCCCCGCTCTAAAATATTTGTTCGTCATTGCGTACGCGCAGGCAAAATCTCCCCTTCGGCAGTGCAATATGACGATATTTCCGCTTCATACGTTATGACAGTTTCCCCTTTTTGTTTGGGAGCACTCTTTAACTTCAGGTGTAGAGTTCCAAGCTACATTTTGGATACATTGTTATGTATTTGATAGCGGTATTTAAATAATCATTAGTTTTTAATGAAAAAATTGCCGTAACATTCTCAGTAATCCATTGTTGCAATAACTCCCAGTTGGTGTGCCTATTTGATAAGGTAGGAATTGAAATTCCTACCTTATCCGAGTGCCGACGAGGGCACAAAGACTATTGCGGCTGCGGATCGAAATCATGTCGTGAGTGCGTCCTTCCCTCCGAAGTGTGGAGTGCCGCTCTGAAGCGCAGTGGCTTCCTCGGCGACGGTGATGGAGACGGCGAGCGACGAAGGAGGACGGAGGACGGAGGACGGTGGCCGTGCGGTCTGCGCCACAACTGGCCTGCCGACGGCGACACCCACCAACACATCGCATGTTGCCGCAGGAACATGGTCCTCCTTTCGGGAGACTTTATACAAGGACAACTGGGCTAGGTAGCTTTAGACAAGAACTCTTAGAGCTCTAAGAAGCAGGCAGTATATCTTAAAGTTATTGGAAGCCTTCGTCTATCTTTTAATTGGTGGCAGTTTTATTGGCCCTTGGTCTGTGAGAGGGACTTTTTTAATGTGCCTGTGAAGTGTGGATGGCTACGTTTCCGATTTCTTGCTTATCTCTACGCCACTCTTTTCACGTCTTCTTTTCGAACGCACGAGGCAGCCTAATCACGTCCATATATTATACATTCTGAAACAATCAGCCCTCATTAGTACTAGTGGCGGAGATCTGAGAGTGGATACAGAGCCCAGCCGGCGGCCGAGGGCGTCCATCAAAGCCTGCACTGCGGCGACCCCCTCCCCCATCCGTCCCCTTCCTGTGGCGTGTCACCACAGCGTTCGACCTCCGCAACCCCGCCTCCCGCTTCCCCCACCCTGCCCCAACGCACTCCGCCCACCCTCCCGGCCGTCGTTCCACGCTTCTCGCTTCCACCACTCGGCTTCTGACCTGTTCACATTGCGCCTACTCTTCCTTCGAGCTCTGCTCAACGTTGAACATTTTATTTAATTTTCTCACACAGTTCATAAGTAATAACCAAGAATAAATAAACGATATGAAGAGGTGTAATTTACGTAATTTATGTATTCCAATGCTCTCATCAGAGAACATTGTAACACTTACTTCTACTAGAAGGAACTTGGGACTTATTTTTCCTCTGCATACTTGTAGGGTAAACTATCTTATACATATTAAAAATGAAACATTGGATACTATAAAAGATATATCGTGCATCAACATGATTTTTAATTTTATAAAGGAGCATATTAATTGAAGTGATAGTAATGTTCGTGTTATTGTTGGTTTTGTTATTTGAATATTAATCTGAGAAACATTTATGTGAGAAACATTCAAAAATTATTTTCTAAACAGGAAGATGTAGGCGTCCCATCGTTTGAAGCATATTCAGCCATTGTATTTTTTACTCGCATACTTCTTAATAAGAGAGAGAAAGAGAGAGAGAGAGAGAGAGAGAGAGAGAGAGAGAGAGAGAGAGAGAGGGAAAGAGGGAGGGAAAGAGAGAGAAAGCGAGTGAGAAGGAAAGCGAGAGGGAAAGCGAGAAAGAGAGAAAGAGAGAAAGAAAGATACAGTTAGGTACTACAGTAAAATTAGACTATATTTTTGGAAACAAAACAAACTTACGTTTCATTGGCTCCTGATACCGGAAATTTCTAGTTCATATATGTAGAAAACTACTCCCTCAAATACATTGTTTAGCAAGAATCCACGTTCATGGTTCTTGATACCGAAAAATTGGTTTACAACACGACCGACCGTCAGCTGTATGTAAACAACGCTAGGGCCTAAACCGTTCGCAGGATTTACACCAAATTAGATATTCCGGTTATTTTCTATTGAATGTACCTCTTTCAGAAGTGAGAGCTTTGACGACGTTTTTTGGATAATGGGGAGGAAATTATGAATAGTGTAGATTTATAACCTGTTACGAAACCTCCGCTCTCATCTGTTAGAAAAAATTACCTATGTTAAAACTCATGAGTGTTACCTGTTCCGCCTGCCATATGGAAATATGGAAATGTCAATATCACGGAGGGAAAAACCCAGTAACGTGCTTCATTAAATCCTTGTTCTTTGGACAAAGTGTTGTGCCGAGCTTCACTTCTTTTTAAACTATCTGGAGTGTTACTAATCGTACGATTCAAATGGTATTGTGCGAAACGTGATATATCCTACGGAAAGGCAGTGCTTAAAGGTTAAAGCTTAAGGAGGCCGTTTGCAAGAAAATTATTATTTGGCAAATTTAATCTCCATAAATATATTGAGAAATTTAACTCATTCCCATGAGTGTTACCTTTATATAAATGGGTAAAACAGAACTGTATAAGTGACATTTTATAAATTCTTAGATTTTTTAAATTATAGGCCATATTGCAGATGCAATGTAATTTCGTGGTTTTAATGAACAATTGAAACGCTATGGTTTTAATGACGAAACAAAGCACCATGACTTTACAGTAATATTGAATTAAATAAACAGTTTTCTCAGAATTGATAAAATGTCACTATACCGTTCTATTTTTCACCCATTCATATTTACACCTGTCCCGGCTGAGGTGGAGCCACAACATCAACTGATGTCACTGCAGTGTCTCTGACCGGGAAGTCCTAGGGTTCGAGTCCCGGCAATGTGGAAGGATTTTCTACACTAGATAGGTCGAATTCAGCAGCTGTTTGGAGGAGAATTCTAAGGGACGGGTGCTCTGTTCGGTAGTTTTCCGTGGTTTCTACGATCATTACCAGGCGAATGCCGGAGCAGTAGCTAAAAAAAGGCAACGGGCTACGGACCGCATTGGGTCTTTCCGTCCTTTTCCTTGTCCTATTCTCACCCCTCACTAAAACGCACTTATAATTTCACCCAACCACACATTTCGGGTGACAAGTCGGAACCTTAGAATTTGACCCTGCTTTGGCAATTCCCTACTGGTGTGATATACCAGGATGAGGAAAATCCTGCATGCTGACATGTAGGTTGGCGCCGGATAGAAATTTATAAAATCTGCTAATCAATCAATCAATTCATGAGAGGAAGATAAAAGTCCTTATACTGCGAATAAAAACTAAATAAAAATTATCATTACTATACCTAAATTTGATTTAAATTAGAAAGAATACGTAAGTCTGAACGCAAAAGAGACGATCAGGAAGGCCGAGATCGCTAAGGCCGTAGTGTAGTAGCGATTTCGGACCGAAGGCTGGAGGGTTCGAGTTCGGCCTCTGGCATTGTTGTATTGTGTTCGTACCTTCACCCCCTATAATCACTATGTCATTCTATACTTTAGATATCAAACAAATATTGCAGCAAAAAGTTGTAAATCATGCTGGTAAGTGAGACTTTTCAGTATTTTTAATATAAATTGTTTCAACATTGGTGAAACATTTTTACCTTTCACTCTTTGGCGAAATTTTTAAACTGTTAAATTAGATTTAATGTTTTTCACTCCTATCCCCATTGCTTAAAAATCAGAAAAAAATAGATGTTATAGAATGTTATAGGGCACATTCTAGAAAAAGTACTCCAACGTTATCATGTTGAAAATTAATTTCAAAAAAATACTTTTTTCTCTTTGAATTTGACATCAAAATTGGTAGACAAAAATAACTTCAAACTCAAAATAATTTTCCCCGTCTTTGCAACATGGTTTTCGACTCAGATGATACCTTCATTCAATGGGTATAATTACCAATAATCAATTCGATCAAGACCTTCTACGATCTCCCCTCTTATAATTATTGACACCTTTATTCACGAAGCATAACCAGCATTACTAAGCGTTAATTTAGATATTGAAAAAGCTTACGACATGGTCTGGACGCATCGTGTGCTTTCCAAACTGCAGGATATTGGTATGAGGCAACATGTTTCATTTCATTGAACATTTTACGGAACATCGAGCCAAGCAAGTGAGGACCAATGGGTGCCTATTTGGGACTAAAGTCGTACAACGGTCAGTAGTAACTGTCACACTGTTTTTAATAGCAATCAGTGTTGCGGATGAAAATATATATCTTCCTGTAATGACAAGAAAATACGCTGACGACATCACCATTCTGTGTAAAGAAAGGAATATCAAGTCAAACCCAGAAAATATGCAAATGGCATTAAATAATATTTATGCTCGGTCACTTAAATCTGGCTTTAAGATCTCAACCCTTAAAGCTAAGTGCATACTATTTTCCAAACACAAGCAAGAGAACCTACCTCTTCTTAATTTAAGTACTCAAAACCTAAGATACGTCCCTTGCACTAAAATCCTGGGACTGCTCGTTGATGCCAAACCATGTTTGAGTAATCATACTTTAAACACGATCACTTACTGTAAAAAGAGACTCAACATATTAAAATGTTTATCTCCCAACAATTATGGTGCTGATAGATAATTACTATTGGTTCTTTTTTTCAATTTTATTTATTTCCATTCGGAAGTACATAGTTCAGTTACATCACTTTATCATATGTATTTATGACTTACAAATATTCTTATTATCTATCTATGAACTAACTTAGCTTACAGCAGGGGGTAGAAGCTCAATCTACACCTATCTTTCACAATTGTTGTGAAAATATGTTAGGAAGGCACTTTATAAAGGTAACGGTTTTTATCGGTGGTCGAGTATAGTCGTGTTGAGGCCGAGGTTGTATGGCTGATGTTGTGGTATAGATTATAGCTTGAATAAAGTTTATTGACTAGATGGGCTATTGTTTTGATGATGGGTATTTATATTCAATTCCTTTTGTAGTTGTCTGTTGGATAAAACCCATTGGTGCTGTGAGGTGTTGCTAAACGGACGAAATACTATTTTTCATTATTTTCGCAGTTTATTCTATCGGTTGTGCGCTGGAATGCGTTTGTCCACACGGGCATGCGTATAACATTAATGGTCTGATTATAGATTTATTTGTGTAGCATTGTCTATTGAGAGGCAGACTCAGAGTTTATTTAGAGGTGTAATTGGGCTATTTTGCATTTTAGTGCTGTTGAGTTTTGATTGTACCTGCTGGGCAGTTCCAGTTCAGTTGTAGTCGTAGTGTGTTAGTCCAAGGGAATTTACTGTAGATGAGAGGTCCATCGAATGTGTGTTGTTGTCATGTAAAGGGGAGGAGAGTGTAAAGTGCTTAAGCGAGAATAGCTTCGGCAGTGGATTTATGTTGAGCTTTAGTAATTTTCCCAATTGGTTGACCATTATCTATTTTGTCTAGATGTTTGTTGTATTTTGTCCACTATGATTTTAATGAAATGGCTGATTTATAAGATAACTGTAATCGGCTGGCAAATTGTGCCTATGGGGTCTGGTTTGTTGCGACGGTATCTGATGAGATAGATATTGAGTTGGTGGAAAGGAGAGCCTTGTGGGAAGGCGCTGCTTGTATTTTTACGTGGATTTGAAATTGTGTTTTTCTTACTTCACCTGTGAATGTTCTATCTGTTAAAAATGTTTTAATATGTTGGACAAGGTAGATTGGAGTGCTGTCCAATTGTTGACAGTTTAGAACTATAAACCTTTGGTGCTAAACTCTGTCAAAGGCTTGTGATTATGTCCAGGAAGGTTGCTATTGTGCGCTTTTTTATCTGGTATGCTAAATGATTGTTCAGTTAGTCTAAGAAGTTGGTGTGAAGTGGAAACTTGATTAATAAAGTCCAACTGATGTTGGATATGTTTCGTTTTGTATTAAATAATTGTCTTAATCTTATTCGAATTAGTTTTTCAAAATTTTTGACAGAGTTGGACAGCAAACTGAATTGGCTGTAACTTTCTGAATTTACTGTGATTTTTATTTGGCTTTGGATAGAATAATTTTTGAGTTTTTTCCAAAGTATTGCAAAGTAAACCAGTTATATCTTAAGATTGGAGATTATAAATAATTATTATGAAGTATTTTGGAGTGGTAGGTTTTTTAATAATTTTGAATTGTTAATATTATCAGTGTCCAGGCTTTTTTGAGGGAGACTTTTTATTAAATTCCAATTCATGTGGTCGATATATATTTTGTTTTTTGTGGAACATTATAGTTCTGAGCGGAAGATCGAGTTTGCAATTGTATATGTTCTGTGTGGGCTGGAGTGTTATTGAGCGTAAAGTACTTTCAAAATAAGTACAAGCTAATGCTTCGGCCTTGTTATGCGGGGAAAATTTTTTGCCAGATGGCGTGCTGTATCAGAGGATGGTCCTATTGCTTTCATTAACATTGTTTAGTAAATTTCCAAAGTATGATTGTTGGTTGAGCTAGGGATTAATTTAAAAGTTGTAAGAAGAGTGTCGAGTGTTCTTTAATTGCGTTTTGGTTATCTTGTTTAGGATTGTAAGCTCTTGTTTTCATTTGGGACTGTTCTGTTAATGTATCCAAAGTCTTCTTGTTCTGTATTCTGGTTTTTAATATGGGTTATTATGAGCGTTCTGCAATTTGTATGTGTTTTTCGCTTTTATTTGCTATGGTACTTGTTGCTGAACGGTACACTGGGTTAACTATATGTTTAAATAATGCTATTTGAACAAATTTTATTTCTAAAACGTTTTTAGATTCCTGAGATTTGGGTGGTTCTTGATAATCATGTTTTTTCTAAATTTCTTTCCAGTTTATGTTATTAGTATTTAATGTGCTGGAAGAAATGTGAGGTGTTGGGGGCGGTTGGTTGATGTTAGATATATTACAGGGAGGTGTCCGAACTTTACTACTTCTACACTTACCATTAAACAGCAGACCTTTCACAAATCACGTAACAAGCCCCCAAACAACGTCTCACACAACAATAAAACATGACCAGAATACAAATGAGATCTAAACTTTCTCTACCATCCAACAAAAATTTTATGAGCAGTTTTTACAATAATTATGATTCATTCAGCATCAAGTACAAGCTCTCTCAAGATTATAAACCAAAATGGCCTTTGAACTTTCTTTATAAGTACACTATTTCGAACTGTTTAATTTGTCATTACCACATATATTGTATACAGTTGAAGTCTCTATGATTTTTTTCATCCGTCCGAGTGCTATACCAATTAACCAGTGGGTAATCTAAAGTAAAAATTTATTATGCAGAGCTCAGTTCGTGTAGCTATCGG
>BOPP01000379.1:178872-190119 GCA_017312745.1 Gryllus bimaculatus | reverse complement strand
ATATATATATATATATATATATATATATATATATATATATATATATCGGTACGTATTAACTCAAGCCTCGCAAATAGATTTCTCAGAAGGTTCTTGCCTTTCACCACTTCTTTCCTGTTTTCATGTCGGATTTCTCGTAGTTAGAATATACAGAAATTGCCCTTTACGCACATGACACAGCACCTTTTACCTCTCATTCAGACATTAGCTGTGCCTTCGACAACATACAGATTGACCTAAATAATTTCATTAAATACGCCACAAACTGGAAAATGAAGATAAACGCATCTAAAACTCAAGCCAAAAGTTTCACACTCCGCAAACTTCCTCAACCACCCCTCTTCTGCTTCCAAACACAAATATAGAATGGATGAATTGAAATACACCAGCAAATTACTTAGGAATACCACTCTACACTAAACTAAACAGGAAGCAAAATATCAAGTGTATAGCAGATAAAGCTTATGCAAACATATCTAAACTATATCCAATAATAAATAGAAATTTCAGACTTAGCACTGACGGCGGCTTAATCTTCTATAAAACTATAATAAGACCAACCCTCACACACGCCTGCCCGATCTGGAATAACGCCGCATAAACGGGCCTAAATAAAATAGTAGTAATACAAAATAAATTTCTCATTTCTCAAGGTAATAAAAGCTTCTGGTTCATAAGCATCATGCAAATCCAAAATGAACTAACTATATCATCTATTAACGACTATATAAATCTATGACTCATAAATTCTTCACATCCCTCCCCCCATTCAGCAGCACAACAACATTCAAACTAGGTAAAACGTGTAGTTCATCAAAGAAAATGAGATCACGATTCCTTAAAGACTCCCTTGGTCCACCTTCAATCATTTACCCATCTTCCTCTTTCCTAAAATTCCGCCCATTAACACCCTCCCTTCAAAATTATCACATACAACACCAAAACCTGCCCTCCACAGTTTCTTCTCAAAGTACAAAGTACCATCAGTTCCCTGAGAGGAGGTAACGCATGCGGATGGCCATCCCTAAAAGTTAATGTGTAGAATTTTGTGTAATGAACACCCCTAAAAGACAGAAATGCTGAGCAGGCAGAAATAAATTAAAAAAAACAACTTTACACAATGTTTTGATACTTTCCTGAGGATTTTCTCATCGAGTAATAGAAATGAATTTAGAAATAAATTTATCGATACTTTTTGTTAGAATGTTGCACCTTTTTATTTTTTGGAATGTCCACTGTTTTTTAAGGCAGACAGTATAACAAACTATATTAAACAATTTTTACATTTTCATAGACCAAAGTTTCAATGGTGAAAATATGAAACATAATTATCTAATATAACAATAGTAATGCTTTAAATTGTAAAAAAACTTCAAAAAACATAATATAATGTATACTCATCATTGTCATTGAAGATTAAAAGTTAAGTTTGCAAACCTGGAATACGAATTGAATGTGCCTCACTAGTGAATGTAGGTACACTTCAATAGTTAGTGGTGTGTTCCACGTGTAGTCTGTGCATCGAAACATCGTGGATTGACTAGCAGAGGTTATTAAGGATTTAAGTCAATGCGTCTGTTTCATTTGCAATCTGCTCAATGCGTAGTGTAGTCAGATTTATAATCTACGTTGTATGTTTTTTCACCTTGTCAGAGCAGGTCATAAGCCAAAAAAGGATAGTACCCGTAACTGTAAATATTTTTGACGGGCAGGACAATGATGGGCCTGAAGTGTCCATTACTGTAACTTGTGACACGTATTCTTTATGCTTTACTGTAATGGTAATATTGATATTTTGAACCTTGTTTGCCTTGTTAAGCAAAAAATATATTTAGAAATATTTTGAACAGCGATGGGCACTGGGCCTATCACTCAAATTCGAATACTGTGGCGTCATATCAGTCGCCTTTAACAAACCTGATTAAATATTAACCGGTGCCGTGTCGTGAGTGGCCACTTGTGAACCCCGTAGACCACTTGGGGCAAACTTGTGAAGCCCGTCGACATGCTGGCTGTGGAAACGCGTCAGCGGAAACAGCGAGATGACGCAGTTTCGTCAGGCGGCCCAGAAAGTAATATACACGGACCCCGGACCAAAACTCGAATACAAATCTGATTCTTCTGATTTTTGGGCGCGTCGGTAGGACGTCGTGTGGGTTGTGCGCGGCGCTGCATTTCAATGCATAGGCTACTGAGGCAGGGAACTGAAGCCGGCGTGCTACGTCGAGACGGGAGGTGCGGCATTCTCGCTTGTATGCTCACGTAGGCTACTGGTGCATCACACCGAATAAGATATATAATTATCACGCCAGCGGTGGTGGTGACCAGGAACATTCCTTCTGGTCACCGGTGAATATTGTTTATTGTAATTATTGTAAATAGTATTCAGGTGTTGGATCATATTTCAAATAAATACTCAATAAATTACAAACCGTTTACGTCTGTGATTTATTGTCCCGGCAAAGACGCCACAATATGCCCATTATTGTCTCAATAAATGTTCTGGTGATAAATGGTATGATTACGGGACAGATTTTATCACCTAAATATCTCCAAAAAAGTATCAAATAATTGCTCTTAAAATGCCCTAAAACAAAGAAAAATGACAAAAAATAGACCAAAACCATTTCCGTTTATTAAACTACACTGATTTTGAGGTATGAAGACACTCTGAAGACAAAGAAGTACTCATAGTGAACAATTAAATCCGTTGTATATGTTGCTGATGTAATTGTGACTTCTTCCCTTCCTTCAAGTGCACTCAGTTTGCAAACTTTTGGTGAATTGTTCTTTACTAGGAAATCTCTCTCTTCTCTCTGGGGATGGTCACAAAAGTCACTTTAATTTTTAGACGAGTGGGCTCGGTTTAGAGTTACAAATAATTTTAATAGCTCTGTATACGAATGGCACAAGAATTTTTCAACCAGAAGTTGTCGCTGTAGTTCAATCAACAGTGAGTGGAAGAAGGGAGTGCATCCTTCTGAGGCTCTCTCCAGAAAACACTTCGCTCCGGTGTTGAAAAAGGTAGGGCGCGCAATAAAGCCAGAAACTTTGAAAAATGGTTTTAGAGCTTGTAGCCTTGTCTCCTGGAACTCTGACAAAATTGATTTCACTAAATGTCTTGGGCGAACGTATAATGACATCGCATTAAATGTGTATAATGAAAACATTGTAACCACAACACAGAACAAATCATTGACATTTGACAAATTCTGCAATATTGTTTGAGAAGAAAGCGTATAAAAGGTCAATAACATAAAGCAGAAAACACCATATAGAGGAAACAAGTAATGGTGATAACCACAGAAAAACAAACGCCAATTCTGCACGAAGAATGACATATTCATCCATTCAAGGTTTGAACACACTTGTAGGATGTGAAAGAAATAAGGCCATTTGGCAGGCTAGCACTTCTACAGGCATTTGTAAAATGAAAAGAAGCAGATGCAAGGTCTTTCCTCCAGAAGCCCACGGAAGTATTATCCTTAGGTCAGATTCCAGTGTGGAAATACATTCAATATTAAGAACTATGGTGGGTTCTGCTAAAAGTTGTTTCACAAAACGTTCCTTTCCCCAAATGATTCTGTACAGGAAAGGGATTCTGACGTTGAAGAATTTTTTTTTTGTAAAATATTTAGACTAATTGTATGAGGTATACCAGCAGTAACAAGCCAACTGCTTTTAGCAATTTTAGCAATTTGACTTTGTTGGACTTATTACAATCCATTTTTGAGTGTTCATCACATATTACAAATTGCTGACAATAGTATTGAAAGTGCCCATTATTATATTTTCTGCTTCATTTTAGTTTCACATTTTATAAAATGTGAAGTATAATTTTCAACTATTTAACTTACTAGCATATATCTAGTATTTCATATGCCAACTGCGAATTTTCTATTGTTAAAATAAACAATTATACATTGCATAAAACATATGGGTTGTCCTTAAAGTACCCATTAGTGTGCTCTACCCTAATACATTTTTATAATCTTCCAAAAAAATCGATGTGGATATTTAGACGAGTCGACCGGTTTTGGTAATCTCGGTAGTCAAGAAGTGTTTTTACTTTTTAGCCTTACTATACAAATAGGAAGGCAAAAGTATTCAAATACTGCAGCGGAAGTCGTCCATTTTTCGACAGAACTATTGGTGCTGCAGCAGTAGTTATTTAATTGCATTATTTCTAAATTAGCAATTTTCGAAAATTGAGAGTTGAACAAAAATGAAACCTCCGGCATTCTTTTAAACTTTCCTTGTGTTATTTGGTGTCAATGACGCACAGAACATGGATTCTTCTTACACCACTTGTTAGAATTTTTTTCTATATTTAACAACTGGATTTATCCACTATTTCGTTACCAGAGCTCGACAAAAAGAGCTTTTGTGTCGAAAATTCGCCGGTTTCCGGCGCACGATTACAATACTTTCTCTTCTTACGTTACTAAAGGCTAGAAAGTAAAATCAAAAACATCCTTTTTTCAGTTAAATATTTTGGAATCAACTTCCTTTTCCAGTTACATTTGTAACACAGCCAGTGCTTCCACAGAAAGACGAACTACGATAAAGCATTCGTGTTGACCAGACTTACAAGCGTATATGAGCCGTTGAGACCAGAAGTGGTGTAAGTCAAAAAATATACTTTCCGGAAAATGATCTGTAAACGATAACGCTGTAAAACTATATCACGTAAAAATAATTGACCTAAAGTATTATTACCGTTAAGGAGATATTCTTTTAAGTAGTGGGTTTTCCCGGCTCAGGCAAGCTGCATAGCCGGGGAACGGGAATAAATTCCCACCCCTTAGCCGTACACCAGTGCGCGGATAAGTGCCGTTACAGGTGAAACACATTCCGTGCTTGACTGCCGAACCGCACGGATCGCTCTTATCGTTGTCAACAGTGATTACCGTGTCTCTGAGGAACACGTGTGAAACATCGTAAATCTTGTGGTCTGTGAAAACAGTGCCACTAGTGATTGCTATGCATTATGTACAATGGGTACTGCCCGACAACGGGGCAGCTCATCAGTAACGCTCTAACAACACTAAACAGTGATTATCCCACCCCGAATTTAAACGTATCAATGTTGTACCAAAAAGTAACGGAAACTGCCAGTGACGAAGTTACATCAATGGAATCTCAACCAAGGCAAACAGCA
This sequence comes from Gryllus bimaculatus, assembly GCA_017312745.1. Lineage (NCBI taxonomy): Eukaryota > Metazoa > Arthropoda > Insecta > Orthoptera > Gryllidae > Gryllus > Gryllus bimaculatus. The sequence goes on along the minus strand of BOPP01000379.1, from coordinate 184,958 downwards.
ATGGAACCTCAACCAAATCAACATACCTTGATGAGACTGCTAAACCCGGACACCCCACAAGGTACGTAACGCTACAGCCAACATGCCGCTGGGCAAAATTTAAAGTGTCCTTCTGATGATAGCAACTCGGCTAACGTGACAAAAAGGTCTAACCTACAATCAAAACAAGACAACATAGACAGTTCAACCCAATATCGTTATTCGGTTCCCATTGGAAATAATTGGATGTACTGAACAGTGAACCAGATCCCAGCAATCAAAATAGGTTTAGTTACATCAATGAAAACTCACCAAGTGTGTCAGAGCCAGTAAAAATCCCGTCAATTTATGTAGCAAATATAACTAACATTACGAACTTCCGCAAGGAGATTGATACTGAAGTAACAACCAGCTTTACTCTTCGATTTATAAATAATTGGGTAAAAATACAACTTGTAAAAATCAGTGACTTCAGATATATAACCAAATATTTAATTAACACTGGAAGACAATTACATACTTACAAGGACCCTGCAGAGAAATTCTCAGTTGTATTCAAAAACCTACACAATATCAATCACATTGGAGGAAATCTACACCGAATTGAAAGAAAAACACCCATTTGTCATTATAACTGCAAGATTCTGAGAAGACAGTAATCTAATTCCAGTAATTGCAGTCGCATTCAAAGGGGGAAGAAAACATAGAAAATATTTTAAAAATAAGACGAATATGTAACCTCATTGTAAAAGCTGAAAGGAGAAGACGACCTTAAGGCCCCATTCAATGCATGCAATTTAAAAACAAAAGAAATTCCACTTCAACCATTCAACCACTTAATACCAGCGAAGGGAAAAGGTCTCTCCCTTTGAAAAAGCTGAAACACTAGCAAAACATTTTCCAGATACATTTAAACCAACGACTCACCCTCACATTCACAACACCAAACAATCACACAGATAGCAATATCTCCTAATTATAATGTACCTTCCAGAATCAGATTAACATCCCCCAGGAAATAAGAAACATAATAAAAACACTTCTTAAAAAAGGCTCTAGGACATGTCATAATAAATAACAAATTCCTAAAAAAATCTACCAAACCAATCCAAAGCATTCTTAAATAACATTTATAACTCTTCATTAAGAACAGGTTATTTTCCACTTTTAGGGAAACACACTATAGTGATACCCATACCAAAACCTAACAAAAATCCATCCAATATAGAAAATTATATACCAATAAGCCAAACGCACACCAATTATTAAGGATCACAGAACATATCCATACAGTATTCCAAAGAAAACTACATACTATATCAACCTTTCTAGACATTTCACCATATGACCACATGAGAGTATGAGTATGAGTACACATATGAGTATGGCATGAAGGTCTCATGTACAAACTTAGAATCACTGGCACACTCAAATATCTAACCAACATCATCAATAGCTCCATAAACAGTGAAACCTTTTCAGTTTCAACTGACAAACAACTCTCAAACCCCAAACCAATATTAGCTGGACTTCCTCAGGGCTCCCCATTTTCAATCTTTACAGCTGATATCCCTACATCCAACGCAATAAATACAGCAGAATTCGCAGAAGATAGAGCATTGCATTGTTCAAGCCCATCACTTATTATATGAAGAAACACAATACAACAACATTTAAACCATATAGATTCATGGTCAAACAAATGGAAAATTCAATTAAACCCAGCTAAGTTAACAGAAAAAATATTTACATTCAAACGATTTCAACACCACTACCCCTTACTCCGTACAATAACACCATTTCTTGGACTTCACAAAACTAAAGAGTGAAATATCTAGGACTGCATTTAGACACCAAACTTAACTGGAAAGAACACATAAATATTATAACACAACAAACAAAAGACAAGAAAAGACAAGACAAGACGAAGAAAGAAAGACTGAATTAAAACCATTAATAAATATTCACACTAAAATAACTATAGAAAATGCCAAACTCATATATACTTGCACAAGACCCATAATGCTCTATGCTTTTCCTGTCTGACTTAATGCAGCAAATACCAGTATCCATAAAATACAGGTCATACAAAATAAATTTCTTTGAACAATAACCAATGCACCCTGGTTCATCACAAACAAACAACTTCATAAAGAAATTCAAACAAAACCTATCATCACATCACTTAGTTATCTCATAATTTGTACAATAATGTCATCAATTACTCAACTATCCCAATACAACCTAGGCAAAGCACCCATAAATGCTACCAGAATAAAAAATAGATTTCCCAATCATGATTTTTATATACAATTTGCAAATTTGGATGATTCTTTGTGAGATGCTCAGTGTGTTTCCTTTCCTTAAGAAATAATTGTAAAGAAATAATAGTTTAGTTTTTTAAATAGATAGTAAGCATCAAGACATATAAAAAAGTTGTACTGTTAACTGAACCATGTATCACATTCAAAATAATAATCAATTAAAAAAAAACAAAAAACAAAACATAACAGGTGAAACACATTCATTATAAACACACTTATACCTCTGAAATAAGGCGCTCCAATGGACGAGTAAAGTATTGCCTCACAAAATGTTGAAAGGGAAATGCAATGCTCAGTAAACTAAGTAGTTTGGGAAGTACAACTAGAAATAAATTTAAAAAAATAAAATTTTTTTTTAAAATAAAAATAAAAATTTTAAAATAATAAATTTTAAAAAATCGTTTTACAGAAATGAACTCAAAAGGTAAGGAAAGATAATGTTACACATGACAAAATAATATCTCCTTTATCACCATGACAGATATTTTTAGTTTCTCGCCTTAATATACTTACGTAGACGTAGTATACTTAAGAACTTACTTAATATACTTACGTAGTACAGATAATGCATTTTAATCGTGCAGTGGAAATCAGGGATTTTTCTACAAAAGAACTCACATTGTCAGTCCCTGAACCAACAAAGTTGTTGAATCTTCTTCTTATATCTAGTAAATTTCTTCCACTAAGAGTCACCAGTTTTGGGGAGAGGAGAGAAGCCGGAGCGGGGGCGACGCGTCGCGCTGATAGAATGCTGGTTTTGTGGGTTCTTGATACGGACAGATCGATTGACGGCAAAAGGCCCGTCTTATCCATCCGTCCGTCCGTTCATCAGTCCGTCCATGGGGTGTGCCAAGCTGGCACAACAATTATAGCACAACCACCAAACCAAGCGGACCGGACGCGACGCGTTGATTGAATGCCTGGGTGTCCAATGCAACAATCCTTGCTGTGAAATAATTGGCCCATTTATTTAAATGGGCACTCTACCGTATTTCTAGCTACAAGGGATATATTTCACTGTTTATGTTCTTCTGTGCACTGCGGTGTATAGGCATTTTTCATTCTTTAAACTTTATGTTCATTGAAACTTATACATAATATTTTGAAGCAGTAGAAACGTTTTACAATTTGTATTGTTTTAACAATTTTAATGAACAAATATTTACAATTTAATATTTTTTCGCCAGAAATGTCATTATCTCTAAATGATAGTAAAACAAAGGAAATTGAGAGCTGTCACTTACATCGAAATTGATAGAAAAATGAAATATAGGCAATTCCCAGAAGGGTAGTGATTGGAAGTACATATATTTGTGACCATTTTGCCGCATTAAGCTGAATAAAAGATACCAATGAGCTATCCCTTTTACGATAGTTTACAGTCAATCATGGCACGTCTTGTTAAAAAGAAGGCAAAGGGCTTAGTTTTTTGTACAATGTCGTAAACAATTGTGAGTAAATAGAGTTCGTTGATTTGAAATTGGAAATATATAATGTACTCTTGTCGGAAATCAGAGCAGAAAGTATTCAGGCTTTTTTTAAGAAAAGTATTTTTTAGCTTTGATAGAACCGTCTTCTTCAATTAAATATAGTAGTAAAAAACTATTGCTGTCATCGTAAAACAAAATAGGTTCGATTGCAGCAAAACAAATTACATTATCAATCCTACAAGCAATTATAATACTAATATCTAAATCAAATATGAGTGTCTAATTGATTTCAGGGTCTTTTTCACATTGATAAGAAACATTTCCAAAATAAAAGGAAATGGTACCTAAATTTTTTTTTAATTTATATAATTGTTAGTTGAAGTTACAATGTTCAGTTTATAAGAAAAAAGTTGCAATTGTTTGATGACTTAACCTAATTAACTTAATCTAGGTTAAAATTGTATTTAACTAATCTTAAAATAGGGAGAGGAAACAAGAAGCACCTCAGGAGAATTGTTAAATATTTGCAAAAATCTGCTGGAAAGAATGGAGCGCGAATCTGTTCTTAATTCTAGTTTTAAATCTAGGATGTTTTCCGAGTCTGTAGAGAGTTGTGTTCTTTATGAAGGATAAGAGTGTGTAAATTTTGTTTGATATGAATGCTATTTGGTGTGCTATTTAATTTACGTTCAGATTGTGATGTAATTGTTTATTACTAATGAGCCATGGTGCTCTTCTTATTAATCTTAAATATTTGTTTTAAAATACGTGCAATTTGTTGGGATTGGTTTGATGGAATTGGTCCAGTTCGGGAATATAATTATCTAAAGACTTATTAGCATTAAAGTTGCATACCCAAGGAAATTACCTAAAATCAATTCTAAACGACCGATTGACCTGTTGGCAGAATTTCTTCAAGTATGTGAGACATAAGAAAGGGAACAAAGAAAGTATTTCAGCGATCTGCGCAGCAGATGGTTCATTAATTACAGATGACAGTGAAAAGGCGGCTTGTTTAAACAGACATTATTCATGTTTTCAAGCCGAAGGATCAAACCCTAGTAAGTGAAACAACACCCGTAATAGAAACCTTTCAAATCGATGGAGGAATTATTAGGAAACGAATTGCAAAAATTAGGAGAAATAAATCAGTAGGTCATGATGGAATACCAGGAGAAATACTAAAACTGGGAGGGGAAGCCATGATTCCGTACCTTGCGCGCTTAATGGAGGTTATGTAACTTATAGAATGATTCTCAAATTGGAAAGAGGCAGTCGTTAGTGCGATTCACATAAGGGAGGCGACAGAAGGATTGTTAACAATACAGGCTATAAGTTTGACATCATCGTATTGCTAAACAGGTGGAACCATTATCGCGAGAATAATATTAGACGAGTTTGTATAAAAACTGATTGTATTTCAAAATCAACACGGTTTTCGTCCTGGGTATTCGTGCGCAGCAGCAATTGCTTTTTGTCCAGGACATAGCAGATTCGTTAGACGAAGGGAGTAAGGGTCGACGCAATAATATTTAGATTTTCTAAGGATTTGATCTTGTTCATATGGCCATTTAATTGCCAATTGTCAGGCATGGGGGAATATAATCGAATAATTGTGGAATAAAAGAATTTCTTACGGGGCGCACTCAAAGTCAGAATAGGAGACAAATATTCATCGCAAGCCCGTGTAACCTCGGAGGTCCCCAGGGAGTGTGTAGGGCTTTGCTATTCCTAGCGTTCATTTAATGAACATTGCAACTGGATTAAATCAAAAGTTAGACTTTCGCGACGATTGCATAAATATATAGGAGTATTGGCTCGTCTGAGGACAAAATGTTTTAACAGTGCGACTTTAACTGTTCTATGGAACTGGGTCGTGCAGAAATAAGATGGAATTTAAATCCGGAAAAGAGTAATTCATGTGCTTACCAGTCTTGCTCGAACTACAATCCAGTTATGAATTAGGAACTTCTAAACGTTATCCAGTGTAAAAAACTGTATTTGGGTTTGGTCCTGGAAGCGACTTGGTTGGTCTGGTCATATTAACAATACCGTTTAAAAATCTGAGAGCGCTGACAACTTGTTATATGCGTATTCTAAAAAATAGTAGTCAAATGCCCGATCCCCGCAGCAATATACTACACTTGTTCGTCAATTTTAGAATAGCGGAGCGGCATGCTGAAACCCGTACCGAAAAGGGCAATTCGAAGCCTTAGATAAAAATTAACAAACGGGCTTCAAAAAGTTTGTAATCACGGGTGCGTTTGTGACGAACCGAGAAAGAATGGGAGTTCTTATCTAAGAGAAGGGAACGGGCGCGTTTATGCCGTAATGTATAAACATACAGGGGGGA
>BOPP01000379.1:144222-170232 GCA_017312745.1 Gryllus bimaculatus | reverse complement strand
ATAATAATAATAATAATAATAATAATAATAATAAAAATTACACTGTAGATAACTGCGGCTACATGCATCAAAAGAACCAAGAAATTCAAAATTATAATTTACTTTTAGTTTACGAGATAAAACTTTCCCTATTGGTACCAGTAATTTCAGCTCGCGGCATGAAAATTCAAGTCTCCCCCTCATCGCTTCCCCTCTCCCTGAAGCGGTGCCGTGGGAGAGGCCAGATTTGTGCAGGACCTGCGGTCGCTTCCGATGACATACGAGGGTCTCTGTGTTATCGCCTTCCGCTTACAGAGTGAGGAGAGGTGTCACAGCAGGAGCGGATCCAGCCGATTATTTTTCGGGAGGTGTATATTTTTTTATACATATATTTATGTAAATAATTAATGTATTTGTTATTATATTTTATATTATTTTGATCTTTAAAGCAGATAAACGTCGTTTTCAGATCAAAAATCGAGTTGATAAAAGAGCTCGTGCGTATACTACGCTCATTTTTTACGGTATTTGACAACGGAAGATCTTAGACCAAGGTGGAAAGATAACAGAAGACCTTAGAAGTAAAATATATCTAAAGTAAGACGTGAGGAGATGTAATAATGCTGATATTTACACAATTAGTTCCTTTTTTTAAAACAATAGTTAAAAATCGGGATCAATATTTTGAGTAATACATCAAAAAATTTTAAAATGGTTTTACGAAGGAAGACGGAAATATGTGAAAAAGATAGTAATGTACTACTATTACAGACCGTTTACCTCGGTCTGTAATAGTATTATAGCACCTCTAGTTTGATATCCGTGGAAAAATAGATTGAGATGCAAAGTGACGAACGCATAAACCGAGTGTGTGGCTTGCGTGTCCAGCAAGTGCCGCCTCCTCCGTCGGGGCTGGCCGCACGACGCCTGGCCGAGCGTAAATTCGATTTTAAAAGGCGTCAAATGCCGTTTAAAGATGGAAAATCGGACAATTGGTTCAGACGTTATCGGTAAAGTAAATTTTACTTTTTTTGGTGCTGCCACGTGGTGGCTACAAATTGTACTAGTGTCGGGACATTTAGCCTTAATGTAGGCCTAACCAGGATCCCTGTTGCTCTTGAGTGTCGTGAGGCGGAGATTGCTAGAAGGCAATAGTTGTATAGTGATGGCCCACCTCTCAATGCTCCTTGTCAGTAGTGCAAGGCTACGAGTGGCCTAGCCTAAGCAACCATATCAGTAGGGCAGGCGGCCGACTCGTCATACGCGAGTGAGAGCTGGAGAGCAAAGCTGGTAAGAGAGCCGGAATCCGCATGGGATTCGCGAAAACGCGATTCCCCGCAACGGGGTCTTCTGAAGAAAACGTCGTGGCGCCACGGATGCCTGGGCGAAGCAAAGTTGTTATGTAGATAGTACTGTGTATATAGTGTAGTGGTGCGTGTGAATGAATGCATATTGGACATAAATTATGAGCAAATGCGAGCCTGAATGAGAACAAAAATAAAATGAAAGAAGAAAAAACTCTATTATGAACTTCTACGACGTTAACATTTTTGAATTTGTATTGAACTATAAAAAGTACAAAGAGGCATCTGTAAAATAGTTATAAGTTTGTTAAAGTTAAAGGCCTTCCCCATACTTCGAAAGCCCAATCGGCTGTATTGAAAATTGTGAAAACACTATAGTTAATAAATTCCCGCCTCTCCAGAGCCACTGGAGAGGGGGGATTCTGAAAAAATAATGGTTGGAGGAACCAGACTACCAGGTCAACATATTTCAAGCAATAGTGGAAGAAGGAATCGGCCTTCCGTAATGCCGTATTTAAGCATTCCTTATTAATGTTACAAGTTACTGATTGTTGACGGATTTAGGTATAAATGTCGATGTTATGCGTAGTACTTGCTATTAATGGATAATACATATATTCTACATATATTTTGATCCAACAAAGAATGTGAATATTTATCTACCCAACTAGACGTCACAATAAGTGGAAATGATTGTGCATAAAAGTTTCGCATTACATAAAAGAAAAATGTTTTAAATTTGTTCAGTTTGAGTTTTATTAGGGTTTTCTTCAGTAACATCTGCATTGTGTTATCTAGGTTATCCGGGACGTGCCCCGTCACTGATATGGTGGCTAACGTTCTGACCAACGTTTTGTGACCTTCTTCAGAGTGTACTGCTGGCGTACAGCAGTATAGCCGGATAGCCTAGATAACACAAACTCCGACCGCGGAAGCCTAGGCAACAACATCCGCATTGAAGTTGAATAAAACAAGTATATATTAATTTTGGTAACATAAGTCCCATACAATTAGCAGATTGGTTATTCTTTGATTTTCTTCTCTTCTGGTCGTTGCACTAGCACAAAATACAAAATTAATATGTAGTTTTCATTTACAATGAATTCATAAACAGTTTACATTTGAAAAAAAATTAAGACATTTTCGGAGAAAATCGCCAATACAAAACATATTTAAATTCGTTATGTGTACTAAAAATCAGATTAGTTAAATTAATTTCAAAATTGATATTAAAATATATAATTATGTCATAGGTATAAGTTGTCTACAGGATCTGCAATTTTAATCGGTGAAGTTGGTTAAATACCTTCTTGTCCATTTGCCAAGCGAAATATTTATACCTCTTACGCTACTAACATCTGTCGGTTCCATGACAACTATTGTTATCTCTTAATATAATAATTAAAAACTTGTAGAGTAGAATGCGCGTACAACAATAGAATGATCATCGAGGGAGGTCATGATAAATCATCATTTTAGTATTGTATACGGTGGAACAAGTCAAGAAGCCAACGCATCAAATTGTTGTGGGACAAAAACATTGGTATTCATCTTAGTGGATGTGTCAAATAATAAGATCTCTTACCAAATTAATAACCAGTTCTGATGCGACTTTTAATTTGGTTTATTTCCCATTTAACGACATATTGTATCAAATGCAGAGTTCCCTGGATCACGCCAAGGGTTATATTATTCAGCTATCGATAATTTTAATACATCTAATTATTATTCATATCTTTATAATTAATAATGCACTTAAACAGCACATACCTGGAAATAGAGTTGCTCTACAAATTATTATAATTTCATATTCATGTTTTAGGTATCCATTGCAAATAATTTTGGAGGCAAGGGACATTGGGATGTTGCCCGCAACAATCCAGCCTAATTTAGTTTCCTGAAGAACAGGGAAATTATTATCAAGTCTGATCTGCTGACCAGACATGAGCATTTTGAAAAATACATCCTCTCCTAACAGCAAGTAGATGGACTTTCAGAATCAGATAGCGGGATCAGCATAAATTAGATCAGTGGGCAAGTTCTACCTGGAACAATTTAAGTTGTTGGAAACAGCTTTAAGGATTTTTGACACAATTGCACCAGGGATTATGATTGACCATAATTAAGAGGAAATTAGCTGGTTGAATTGTAACCAGAGTGCTGTGTGAACTTGTCATGTGCTCGGAGGCAACACCTGATTTGGTGATGATGATTTCATCGTTGGCAATTTGAGAGCTTTGACAGCATCCCAGGTAATACTGCCAGTGTTGAGTAAAGATACAAAAGTTATATTCCAAGAATTACCGCCTTTCCCATTTGCAGGCAAAAATATGACATCTGCAGTGGGGATAAGAATTGAGATAGTTCACCCGATTGTACTGGCACCGACAGTAACCCTTGGCTGGGCACTTGCCGAGGACTAATTATTGAAATGTAGTAACTTGTGATGAGGCTTACTGCAGTTGGCATACTTTGTTTTGCAGAAGTGATTATGTGACTTGGGGTTTAATCATTTAGTGCATCTGCTACATTTTTGGATAAATTCAAATCGAGTTCAGGGGTGAGTTCTAAAAAAAAGGGGCAATCTGTAATTTGAAACTCAGAATTCTATTCAGGGCAATTGAGTGATTTTTCTTGCTGTCGTTATCAGTTGACAGAGAATAACTAGTCATTGCTTTAGTACCAGATTTAATCTGAGATGAAAAGGTTCATCAAGGGCTCTTAGGCTTCGAGGCAATTCTAAATATTGGAGAAGTATACATCGAAAGTGGGAAGATATCTTTCATTTAAGGAAAGCACTCATTTCTTTCATATATGTGAAGGGAGATTTTTGGAAATCAAATCGATAAGAGATAGGTCTGATAAATCAGTATCAGTCTTGATGCCCTTAATGACCTTCAGATTTATTCAGTAAAAAAAACAGTAAAAACTGTATATGACTGATGATATTTTTAAAACCTATTTTAAAGAGCTGAATTTCTACAGCAGACACTGTCTGAGGCAAAAATGTCTATCTTCAATTACTATTTTTCGAAAAGTTAACTTCTTGCAATTTTCGAGAGAGAGAGAGAGAGAGAGAGAGAGAGAGAGAGAGAGCGAGAGAGAGAGAGAGAGAGCGAGAGAGTGTTTGCCGAAAACGGGACTTTTAATTTTTCACCCTTTTACAAGAAGTTGGATTTTGATGTCCTAAAACATGATCAATGAAATGCTCTTAAAATGTTTTTAAAATGCTCTAAAAGCAAAAGAGAAATTTTGACGTACAAATTTGAAGAATCCAAGTTCAGATTAAATTACACTGATTATTGGAAAATTACGTTTTATTACTTTTATTGTTTTATAGTTCATTTGAATAAAATAATTTCTAATGAACTATAATGCGTATATTAGGGCAAATATTAAATTTTATTTCCAAATTACATTTCCAAATTACACATCCAAATTACATTTCCATGTATTAGAAGAGAAGTTTATTTTAATACTCATTTAACATTGAATTATATTTCAGTACTGAAAATATAAATAAGTTTTTATGATTCCCTAAAATGTCTGTTGTTAAAAAAAATATTTTGCCAGGTAAAACCGGTTGAAGAGGCCCAAAAATAAAATTTACGCAATTAGACATCCCTCATTTCGTGAATCGAAACAAAAATTGCCTTGGAAACTTTATCTTGAACTCTTCTATACCAGGATATCTCTATCTTTAATTGTAGTGAAATCGTCCGAGCCGCTAACGTTACAATTTCTGAGCGAATAGCGCATTCAAGAATTCGGTAGAGAGCATTTGTTGAATCACGTAAATATTATTTCAAGCAAATATGATTAAAATAATATTAAAATCGATCGAATCAGCCAAAAAATTATTTAAAATTGACGAAAACGGTAAAAAATCACTTATTTCTCGAAATCGACAAAAAAGGGAAGAAAGTCATATAAAATGGGGAATGTCTTTCTGTCATGTCAAAATTAAAGTCTGTATTAAAACGGATTTTTCTGAAGTGAAAATAAAAATGGCATTTCATTAAAATCCGACCCCGACTTATTACATATGAGGAGAATATAAAGAAAAAATTTGAAACGTTTTGGAGAAAACCTTTACCTCGATTTCGCGGAAAATTACACGAAAACTACTCATAATTTTGAAAATGTGAACATGAACTTCTTTGAAGATCTGCATTTAGAAAACACATTTTATTAACGAAAAACTCTCTATCTTCAGTATTATAGTAAAAGGAGTACACTCCAAAAATGGCTTTTTTAAAATTTTAATAAAATCTGGGATTTCCAGGAACATGAGACCTATACTCTTAAGCGCCCTGTAGTATACGCTATCCGAGGACAAAGTTAAACCAAAAATTTAGAGCCATTATTGAGAAAAATGTATTAATGTTTTTGAGACTTCCATGTTAAGTACCCTTAAAAATCAAAATATCCGGTTGAAAGTCTGAGAGTCAGAAGATCGTTTAGATCGATCGGAACAACAGTTTTAGAGAAATTCTGCTGAACGGTTTAGGCACAACCGTTGACCACAGACGGGCAGACTGACGGATTCCTGTCCATTGATTTTAAAATGTGGATTATGGCTTCACCACAAATTAGAGTCTTTTCCCTATGCTTAGCAACTGGATTTATTTACTTTTTCGTTAACAGAGCTAGGCAATAAGAGTTTGTTTGCCGAAAATTAGCTGTTTTCAGGCACAGCATTACATAATTTTCTCATTAAAGTAAAAGGCTTAGTAATACAAAAGTTATTCAAGAGATGATTTATCTTTTTCACGTATCCATCTTCGCCCAACAAGATTTCCGAAATGTGGTAGTCGACATGTTGTAGTTCAATTAGATAGATTTCAAACAGATTTTCGGTGTCGTCTTTCAAGGAAATGACGTGTGGCTTGTGGAAGTCTTTTTGGAAAGTGAGCGTGTTATCTTACGAGGAGCTCAAGGTAACTTGCAGCGGCGACAGGCGCGGTGTGGGCCGCGGCGGCTCACAGACCACTGGTTATGTTAATGAGATTAAGTTCGAGACTGGAACACTTCCCTCAGATCGTAACATGCGAACATTATAGGCCATCAAGACGCACACACGTCCCTGCTTCACGTCTGTACTTGTTGCGTGGGTTGGGGAGACATCTGAACCCTTGCTGGCAGTTGAGGCGGTCGCGTTCCTTATAACGAACGTGCAGAGTTGTTTGTGGTGATCACGGCTAGGCGTGCCAGCAGCTCAGCATTGGCAGAGCCGACTAATGGGCCTGCAGGACACTAGTAATTCTACGAATTACTTTATTATAATCTCTTTTTGTTATCTCATTTATATTACCTCATTTACTTTATTGTCGCATATTGGAGTATTTTGCTTTTGTATTTCTTAGGTAAATAATGTGGAATTTTTTGGAACTAAAAAAATCCCTAAAAAATTTAAGAAACACAAAAGGAAAATACTCCGTCATGTGACAATATAGTAAATGAGATGCACTATCATATTTTGTTATACTTTGTAAAAGTATATACGTGTTCAAAACAAATGAAATTTTTTTTTCTTCCTTAACATGATTTGGCTCGTTTTGTGTATTCAAAGTTTCACTTTTTGAACAACATTCCATAATCTAGTATGTAACAACACGTTTCGGAAATGTAATTAGTATATAAAGGAATTTTTGAAATTTTATTTCACATATTTTACGGTAATAACCCTTACAAGTAAACAAAAATGCATTTAATCAAACAACGATGTTACAGAATAGCACATACTTTCTCGAACTAGTTAGTATCCTATTCTTTGGGTCAGGTTTGCCCCATCACTTTCTCCGCTGCGTTCTATTGGAGAATAAAATAAATTTTTTCTCACTTTTTCGGTTCCCTAATAGTAGAATTGAAATGTATCTTTAAGTATATTATAGAAGATTAAAACCTGGTCTTACATGCAAAAATTTATTCAAACATTTGGAGAATGACCTTTGAGCAATTATGAAATTGCGCAATTTCGATTGTTTTTACAGAAAGTTTGAGTTTTCATTCGAAATTATTCGAACCTTTGTACTCACAAAACGATAAAAATGTATAAATAATTCCCGTTGTAAAAATATTAATGTCAGAAGCATTTCAAAGTATTACATTAGTGAACGTTTTGAAAAATTAAAAGAATACATCAAAATGACAAGTCATGTTATTCAGTGCAGTGGGCACTGTACAGGCAGTTTAAACAAAACAAGACTTTTTAAGAAAAATGCTTTCGCCTTTCTGCAAAAGCTCAATTTTGAGCTCGTATTCACAAAACAGTTTTGATTTTCAATGAAATTGCATCAAAAATAATTTGAATTAATTGGACGCAAAAAATGCAGTAATGTATAAAAAATTCTTATTATATATATTAACATGAGCCATATTAAAACAATACATTTGTATAATTTATGAAAAACAAAAGAATACAGCAAAATGCCATTGATATAATGTTTTCCTGTGGATTTAGTACCATCAATACAAAATGTTTTAAAAAAATAGTAAGTAGTTAGTAAAAAAGTAGTAGAAAGACTTGTTTTTAGAAATGCCCTTGTTTAAATTAATCATTACTCGAAAACCATAAATTCAAAAAAAAAAATCAAAAAATTTCAAAATATAAGTTTGACATTAATTATACTAGTATATACGTTATATTATATCTCTCTTGAATAATGTAGTTGTAGAAAGAAGAATTTCAAAATTTTTGCAGTTTTCTAATTTTCAAAAATTCAGCATAACAGTGTTAATGGAATTATGCCACCTTTATAAGTGTATTTCAATCAATTTTTATAGAAAATGTTAATAAACTAGAGGTGCTAAAACAGCACTTACCTTCTCGAATTCTCATAATTTTGCAATTACTGTCCTTATTGCAGCCATCACTTAAGTCCAAATACATTCAAACGAAGGGCCTGCAGTGCATATCTGCAATTATTTCGATAGTGGTAGTAGCTCATTCTTACTACTATAAAACAAACACGCATGAATAAATCTTAGTTTGCAGAACACCATAAAGACAAGCAAGTATAATTTCTCATATAAATGAAACGTGCAGAACTGAGGGCCATCCAATACATCGCCTTATGAATGGATATACAATATACAGCGGTATAATTGGGTCGAATCGTGGAATAAATACAAAGAAAGACATTGAGCGAAATTATAAAAGATTTTTGCAGAATTCGGATTTTTTAGTTAGAAATAAGAATCAATATTTTTAGAGATAGCTCTGGCCAGTGATCGGCATGACATTTGAATCATGTATATGACATTTGAATCATTTGACATATGATCAGGGTTAAACATGTTATCAGATTATACTTTTTAAACTTATGAACTCTAAATACATCCTTTTATATTTAATGAGAGAGAAAGCCAAATTCGTTGGTCGAAGTGTGTCAGACAAAGCCAATTATTCGAAAATCAGACTTCTTTAAACACGACGAAACAAAAGTTGCTAGAATAATTGCATATGTACGAATATACACATACATAATATACTGTAGCCTTAGTTAAAATTGTAATGATGCTGAGATCTGGTGCATATGAGGATACCATTTCTTATTTCAGATTTGAAGATGACGAGTTTGGCTTTCTCTCGCATGGAATAACAGTTGACTAAAAATTAATAATTACATCATTTTTATTTCTGTGATGATAATATGCCTACATCATGCAAGTAGAGCTCACATCATCAAAGCCAGCGTGGCACAAGGTTCTTCACTATCTCGCATATTGTTTAACATATATATCTCAAACTACCCAGAGCTGACTTACTCAGAAATGTACACCTTATGCGGATGATACAGTAGTATTTAATGCAAATTTAAATATTACCAACGCTTGCAAATATCTCCAGTCGGACTGAAACGAATTTGTCAAATGGTCAATGGAAAGGAGAGTTGCCATAAACCCTACCAAATCACAGCCTAAAATATTCTTATTATTACATTATATATATTGTAACGATTCTCGTGGTGAATGAAAACTCACTGGTGTTATTTAAACAAAAACGTTTATTCGTGAACAATTATACACTAAAACCTACTGACACTAAAAAATACATGGTCTATTTACAGATATATTACAGTTAAATATTCTTCTTTACACACGACTCCGTTCTCATGATTATTTATTTACACAGTTCACTTCTTACACACTATTTATTTACACGGTTCTCTTCTTCTACAGTATCACCCAGTCCGATGCACTGTCCACGGTCCACTGCACTAACCCCAATTCCCTGCGCAGACCACAATTCCCTGCGCAAACCACACTTCACTGCGCACGCCACTGTTGATTACTGCGATGCACACTTCACAGCTCAGCTTCCACTGCAGACTCCAGACTGCTGAATGCTGTTCACCCACTACACCATTCTAACTGACTGACTTCACTCACTTCTACTCACTGACTTCTACTCACTGACTGCTACTGACTATCTTGCGGCCGCTGGCAGCGGCGTATTTATACCTGGCCGGCGCTTGTCTCCAGGCACCCGGCACATTCTCCGCGTTTCTCCTAGGCTCGCGAATAGTTCGGAACCGTCTAGTTCGGTGGGAAGGCGCAATCCGCTCAACGAATTCCGGCAGGTGATGCAATATTCGTTACAATAATATATATATATATATATATATATATATATATATATATATATATATATATATATATATTGCGTGTTAATGTGATATATACTATAAACTGTTCCTTTAACAACAGTTTAACAACTGCTTTTAATCAATTTGGGCCTTTTTAATTTTTTGGGCAAAATGTGTACGCTCTCCAATAAAATAAATTTAGCGGGTCCAGATGGCCGTCAGGGCAGCTGTGCTGTAGCGATCGCGGACCAGAAGACAGCAGATTCGAGTCCCACGTCGGGCATGGTTGTATTTGTGTATGTCTATACGTGTGTGCCGTCCTTCATATATCAGTATCTTCATCACACCGTCCATAGGCTAACAATCTTGGGGGATAAAAATCGGGATTCAGCTAAAATGTTGATCTCCCCAGATAAAGGTACTTGTGCGTGCTGACTTGATATCAATCGCTATCAAGTTCTTGAGCCAAGACATTTTCGGCGTGAAATATAATTTTTAAAATTTTTCATTCCTTACCACACATTATGGGAGAAATTGAAAATATGATTATTTTCCCAAACAAAAACCATTTGGTTCCCTGTGAAACTTTTGACGGTTCAGAAACAACGACTCTGCCTTCTAGTAACAAAGGGTATAACCGGATTAGGTGGTGAAAAGTGCCTTCAATTCATCACACGATCTACAATCCTACAATCGATAATGGCGATTCTCATATGAAACAATAAAAAATGCCATAGATTCCTAAAAAATCAACAGATTCAGAAAAAATCAAAGATACAACGAGAAACGCGTTTTTCAATTTTAATTTTTTCTCAGCTTCTATTGTATGTATCTGTGATACGTTATCACAAGGATGTGTGAATAAGAACAATAAATTCGGATAAATATATAAGAAGAACGACAGTAAAATGGAAGACAGTAGAGAAGCAAAGTACCGAATGGTAACTAATAAGAACACAAGGGAATGTCTAGATAATTGTAAGGGGAAAATAGATAATAAAATAGTAGATAAAATAGGAGGAAATAGTAAATAAAACAAGGAGAAGACACGAGAGAAATTTCCTTGGGTGAGAAAGTAAATTAGGAAAATATCGAATTGACACCAAAGATTAAACAAATAAAGAGCTAGAGTGACAGTGACAAAACAGAAAATAGAATGTGTGTGAGAAAAGGAATGGTCTGCGCACTAGGACGAAGAAGGAACGTATCGCTCTACGATGGGTACGATCTCGCGCATGGAAGGTGACATATGAAACCAAAAAAGAAAAAAAAACAGGCAGATATTTTGGCGCGGTGAGGTGCGGATGCAGACGATATTCTGACTTGTTTACGAGTTGGTAATGTTTTACAAACCAGTCACTAGTAGGAAAAAGTTCCAAATTGACATGGAATTATAATCGCATGTGTGGAAGAAGCAGATTCCATTGATCTGGACCAGATTCAACAAAATTGGAATTGATACTGGACGACATTCAAGGCGGCTGAGGCCACATGAAAGAAAAGTGACTAAAAGGGGACATATTAAATTATATATTGTGTGAAGATCAAGTTTTAGAGTAAATTAAGAAATGTGGATTAAGATTTAAAATACGAAAATGGCCGTGCATGCAAGGGAAATAATCTAGAAAAATAACAGTACACAATAATAATGAGGGTTTCATGATGTTGTATAAATTGTTGTACTTACCAAATGTATTATTTGAAAGTGCATGTTTACTGTAGAATATAGATAGTAATGTTGTTAACCTGAAGTACGCATAGTAATAATAACAATAATAATAATTATTACATATTATATAATAATAATAATAACTTATAATAATTATAACTTAATAATAATACAAAATTAACTTATTTTGTTTTTATAATTTTTATGTTTGTTATACATTTTTCATAATCGAATATCTTAATGAGTCCTAACTCTTGATCTTTTGTTTTAAGGATCACAATTAATAATTTCACGTCAGTATAACGTAAGGATGATTGCATTTTACGTAGTGTTCTTTACCGCAAATATTAAAAATAATTTGTTGTACCGTCTTTTAGGAATTATATATTCTTAATGTTCGCAAAGCAACAAACACCAGCTTTTGTTTTTTATTTCCATAGTGAGATATTTTTTATTTTCAGAAGACGAGCAATGCACATGTTGTTTTTCATATGTCATCAGAGTGAAATCGTATTTCACCTACTTCTTCTAAATAAGCAGACCTATGCAAACACTGTTTTGGTTAATCCTTCCGAAATTTCTTATCACGATAATCCATAGGAAACTAATAGGGAAGCTCTTCTGGAATAAATCGTTGCAAAATTGAATTTTGGTTATTAAACTTTTTTTTTTACATTTTTTCACTTTTATACTTTTTTACTTTGTATATATTCTATACAAAATTGCCAATTACATTATTAAATTTTTGAATTTTTAGTAATTATTATAAACAATATAAACAATTAAATTTTAAAACTTATTTGATTTGGGAGAACTTTCACTCAAGTTATCAAATGATTTAAAGATGATTTTTTGTTGGTTTAAAAATGATTTCAAATCGTAACGAAAAGATGTGTTATTGTTGAAACGGGCTGCTACTATATACAATGCAACGCTTTAAAATTAACTTCCTGTTGATTGATGTTTATGTTTGTATGTACTTTGTAGTATAGTAGCATCAAATTTAATATTCATTCCTAATTGGTGGCACATTTTGAAGACATTTAATACGCAAGTAGGCTTTGAAGGCCCCTTAGAAGTAGAAATTCAAGGTTACCATTGCTTTTCTCTTTTTTAAGTCTACGGTTTCTGAAAGTGATAGTAAATATTTCAACATAAACTTGAGAAAACATATTGCATACTATGAAGTAGAAATGAAGAAATGACTGAAGTTTTAAAAAGCACTTTGAAATGCATCAATAGTTCTACTGGTAATTGTAATTAGATATTCTGTCATTCGTCAATAAAACGCCGTCCACTGACTAGAGGATTATGTGATCTCTGGTAATTCAATGATAGATTGTTTACATGCTATTGATGGGTCGAAAATGTGTATTGTATTGCATGCTCCTGCTCCATAGCATGGATGGGTAGAAAAGAGCAGAAGCCGAAATCATTGTAGAATTAATTTGAAAAAAATACCTAAATTTTCTTTTACAATAAAATTAAAGGGTATATTTTATTTTTTCTGTATTTTAATTTCGACGCTCACCAATATGGATTGATTTTTGTCGCACAGTAATGAGCATATAATGCTATAGTAATAATCATATATTGGGGGATGGGTGATTGCAGTTGCGTGATACTTGTTTGATGCTGTTTCCATACACGTATCATTATTTACAAAGTGCAGTGATTTCGCACGTGTCCAGATATACGTATTTATACGTATGCGAAAATTCTATTGTTAAGTAAGGAAAAGCACTACTTTTGTCTATTGGCTGAAACAACTACAGGAACTACAGAAATTTAGCATCCATTTTCCGCAAGCTAGAAGCTAAGAAAAATTGATTTACTTTAGGACTTACTTAAACACCTACAATCACTCAATTTATTCTGCGTCTGTTAATCTACTTATATTCTTAAAAAAACAACTGATATTTTCTCGTATAATCGACAGCGGTAAGGTATTATATTACGTTTTCGCTATAAGAACTTCATCTTTCTCTTAAAACTCGTAACAAGTCGTAGATCCAGATAGTGGGAAAAATACATTAGTTAAATTATTGAAAAAAGGAACGTTTAAATAAAAATCTTGCTTCTACAATTAGTTTCAATGTGTTGTGCTCCATTCACACAAATGTTTTCACGAAATGAAGAAAGTGCCTGCCCCAACCAGGATTTGATTTCCAATCTGGTCCTTCAAACCCTACCACCTGAGATATGGGACTGCTCTTGAAGATATATCTTATGCACTATTTTGAAAATTGCAATGTTGTTAACAAGAGAAAATTGTCTAGGAATATCTCAGATGCAACTCGAAATTTGAAAAAAGAATAAAAGAATGTGAATTAATTGTATTTAAAAATATAATATTGAAGAACAGATTTCATTAGGATATAAATCTTGTATTGCATTAGGATATAATGTATATATATATATTATAATATTATATATATATATATACTATACTATATAAATATATATATATATAATTGCTTGTGCATTGAAGTGGTTTTAGTTTGTGTTTTGCATGATACCCCAGGGACATTTTGAAAATTTTCCAAAAATGGCATCAAATGTTTGGTTAAATGTTGAATGTTGACATTGGATTGCAAAAAAGGTCGCCTATGAGAATGATGCAGGTGACATATTTGTTGTCCTTGATGTTTCAAACAATGTAGAAATTCAAATTTATTCAGCGTCTTGTTACAAATACAATTATGAAGATATTTTTTAAATGAAATTTGTTTATAAGAAACAGATCTTCAAATTAGGCCATGTTGCATTTTTCGAAAATATGTATACTGTTTCCGTAACAATATTGGCAATTTATACATTTTAATTATATTTTAAATTTTTTCTGCGTCATATGTAAAAAAGAACTATAAAGACAGCTAAGATAGTTCCGTTTTCTGTGGACTCTCTGTACTTTTGAAAATAGCAAAAAAATAGCTGTTGTAAATTCCAATTTCGCGTGCTTTATTTTTGTGGTCAATTGAAAAACTGACAACACAGGGATTTCAAAATTCTTCGAATTTATCCCCTGTTGTCGGCCGTGATCATTGTATGATGATCATTATATCCTTATGAAAGGTAATAAATATAACTTCGAATTAACAAACATACGTCTTTGCTTTAGGAAGTTCTTGTCGCTGATTATGGTATTCAGTAATTGAATTCTCACTTCAAAGTAATCAAGGAACGTCTGTGTGATGTTATTCTTGCTTTTTTGCATTATGTGCTACAAACATTGAAAGAGTTAAATTTATTTCTGTTTACGTAAAAGTAAGAAATGTCTGCTATTCCTGGCAATCGAAATATATGAAGATCTATGCAATGCAACAGGGCTGATGCGTTTGAATTTGATGAATAGAACATTTTCAAATAATAGCTGAGTTTGTAATACGACAGAAATTGCAATATTACAGTATTACGTTACTATTTGCAACAGTTCCAGGCGGAACGTGCTGTGGTGTAACCGCTAGTTTCTTTTACAAGGTATATATTATTTTATACAATTATGCGAAAATAGATGTAGCAATTACCACAGAAAAAGCATTCGGGAAAACATGATTAACTTTGTTTAGAGATTCCTGGCACGTCAACTACCACGGTCTTTAGTCCGTAAGTGTAATGTATGGTTTTTGCTCGGAAGGTGGCGATGATCTTTCCTCCACTGTATGGCGAGACTCGGCGCAGACCTACCGTCGGCTAGTAAGGTTTTCCCCAACCACGTATCTCCACCAGTGGGGCACCGCCCCACCTGGTACAAGCTTTCAGCTCCTGACGGATATTCCGGGAAGTGTGGTAGTAGCGTGTTAGTGTAAGTGTGTGAGGATAGGACAAGGAAGGTGAGATAGCCCACGGTCCGCGGCTTGTTTGTCAGCATAATGCCCTGGCATTCGCCGGGTGTTTATCGGAGAAACCACGGAAACCGATACTGATCAAAGCAGCCGGCCGCTAGAATTTAACTCCAGACAGCGACTGAATACGACCGAGCTTACAAGCTAGTGTCGAAAAATCCTGCCAACGTTGGGACTCGAACCTAGGACCTCCCGACCAACAGTGACATCAGTTGATGCAGTGATATTCTGCAGTGACATCAGTTGATGTCCTGAGCCACCTGTCCCAGTGCCTGAATAATTAAAAGAGTTTTAGTTTACCATTTAGTTATCACGTGGAGGCTTATAGTTTTCCATAACGTTTTGTGTGAGTAGAACATACACTTAACAATAAGGGGTAGGTCCGGTATTCAATAAAAAATTCAAATGGGATTTCGAACAAAGAAAAGTTTTTTTTTTAAATTTGTTGCGTGTTTTATTGACGGATTGCGTCTCCAAGTCCCGCGGGGCGTTGTGCGCTTTGCGTTTCCGGAGTAATCCTCCATTAATACTTCAATATATCCGTCACGTCTCGTCTCGTCTCGTCTCATTCAGTTGTCAAGAGGACCGCCATGTAGCATCTCCTACTACGCGCCCCTGCGTCTCTACTCAGCAGCTAAAATTGGGAAGGAATTAGGATTGGGGTAGGGTTTAGGACACTTCACAGGGGTCGGATTAGCCCCTGTGAAGCCTGCAAACTCGTTTTGTTGTAACAAATTTTACATGAGGTTCTACGGGGAATCTACGGGAATCGAAACCGTACCTTCAGTGGTGAAACGCAAGCAACTTCCCTATTGAGCTACGAGAGCATATTTTTTGTCCCCTCCCACAACTACAATATTATACATACCTATTTCTTTCTTAATGCAATCTTTTCTTAAATATTATATCTTTGAATCGTTTGACGAACACGTTTCTTCAAACATCAGAAGGTATCGAATTATTTTAGTTATTTTGTGACAATATTCAAATATTTTTGAACACAGATTACTAACAGTCTCGTAGATCAGGTGGGAGAAGAGACAAAGGGCTCGAGTTCAAATATTCGTTGTGGCATGGTTTTCTTCATTCATTAAATATTTTTGTATGTATGGAGCACAATGTTTTGAAGCTAATTGTAGAAACGAAATTTTTATTAAAACGTTTCGTTTTTCACTAATATAAGGTATGTAATTTTTTCTAGTATCTGATTCGTCGTCCCGTTAGGAGTTTTAAGGGAAGGATGAAGTGCTTATAGCGAAAACGTTGTAATATATTAAGTGACCACTATCAATAATACGAGAAAATAAGAGCTGTTTTTATTAGAATATAAGAAGATAAACAGACGGAAAATACATTGAGTAACTAGTTTTTTTGTTGATGAGGATTTTTTCTTGATTTATTAGATTTTAGTGATTTACTGTTGAAAATGGATTCTAAGCGTCGAAACTCGAATCCAACCTTATCACGTCTGCTCATCTAACATTGTCCATCGGGGAGGAAACGATAAGGGCTCGGCGAGTCGGACAGCCAAGTGATTAACGACGCAAATAACATGGGTAGAAGTAAAATTATTTGTAAGTAGAATGTACTATTTTGTAGGGTCGCGTACATTGCTCTGCATTCATACTGCTTCCTGGGAGTAATTTATTTAATATTTTAAGTTGCGTAAATGCTTAGGTTCAATCAATTCTTTCAATACATTTCGATCAATACATAATTCCGCCAGTTATCGGCATCGCATGCATCTGTTTTGGCAGAACGGCTCCGACGCGAGACTTGTGAAGAGAAGAGCGCGTGATCGAAAGCTGCAAAACCGCAGAAGTTTTTACTTGATGAGAAAAGAAAATCAATTTCAAATAACAGTGTAAAGAATCTTCTAAGCATTCCATTCCTTTTCGAGGTGAAAACACCAGGAAGTACAATTACAATGGCTTTTATGGATGAAACAAATTACCACGACCTTACAGTGGTAATGACTTAAATAAAGAGATTTCTCAGAATTAATAGAATGTCGCTCTTACCTTTCTGGTTTTCACATATTCAAATTCATTCCCAATCTCCTCCCATCTCTTCCTTTGAGGTCACGCATGGAATTATGTCGAAACATATATAGAAATATCTTGTCAAACTAAATTCGTTCTGCGTCATAAAAGTAAACATTATATGATTATATCAACTTGTAATATTTCTGGGACAGGAAGATCTCAATCATAACGAAAATTCTCAACGAGCGCTTGTTTCTTTAGACATAATTATATTTTTAAAATATATTTTATTTACACTAGTATATACTTATCCACGCGAAAATATTAAATTTTGTCTATGGACATTACATTACTATGTCCTATGTGCAATACATTATATTGTTTTATGATTACTTTGTCCTATTCTTCCTAGTTACGTGATAACTGGCACCAAAGTTTTGAACGACCTGCTCCAGTCTGCTTTGCACTTTGCACTTGGTAAACTCAACGCCGACCTAAAGAAAACCTACGAACATATTAATTACATAAAAATGAGATCACTAGACTGGAGCAGCTCGTTCAAAACGTTGGTGCCAGGAATCACGTGAAGTGATTCACAGTGTCATGTGAAAGAAAACGTAAAACGTAGAAAATACTAACAAATAACCAATGTAACTCTAACTTCATTTCATACTACAAAACATACAATTTATAACTACAAAACATACAATAAAAATGTAATCAAATAAGCAAAAATTATGACAAATGATACGTACACTGCAAATGCACGTAACAAAACAAAAGCTATGTGTGCCATTATTAACAAGACTAAAGTACAAATTAATGATAACAGAAAAATATTGAGCTCCACCACAAAAAACAAACGTAACATGACCCTCAAGAAATAGCTGATATATTCAACGAACACTTTTCACAAATTGGTAAAAAGGTAATCTTTCAACACTCTATAAACAATAAAACACAACAACAAAACACTAATGTTACACAAATTGTAAATTCCATATTTTATATGGCACCACTCCCTCTGAATTTTTTAAAATCATTGAACAGATGGATAATAAATTCTCAGCAGACCTGGACAACATTCCAGATTTTCTAATCAAACACAGTGATTCATGTATTGTGCAACCATTTACTCATAACTGCAATTACTCTCTAAAACAGGCATTTTTCCATATATATTCAAAATGGCAAAAATTAAACCAATGTTTAAAATGGGCAATAGTAATGATACAATGAACTACAGACCTATCTCCCAGGATTTTCAAACATTCTGAAAAGACTTTTCAATGATAGACTCAAACAGTTTCTCAATGCAAATAATGTTCTTCCAAATGAACATGGCTTCAGGAGTAATAGATCCACAGACCCAGCCATCTTCTCCTTTTTAAATGACATACTTGTTGCACTAAATGAGAAGGAAATTCCCATTGGCCTTTTCTTAGATGTGTGAAAAACCTTTAACATGAATGACATGTCATCACATACTTTTAATAAAACTGGAAATACTCGAGATTCCAGGCATTGCAAGCCAATGAATCAAATCATATTTATCAAACCGTAGCCAAATTGTTGACCTCTAGCACACTAAAGAAAACAAAATCTCCTTGTACTACTTCTAATACTATTACTTATATACATTAATGATATGCCTTTGGCTTCAACGAATTACAAAATAATTTTGTTTGCGGATGACACAAACGTTATCATCGAAGCAAACTCACAAACATCATTAGAAAAATAATTTTACAAAACTTTTCATGCACTAGTGCAATGCTTTCAAGACATAAACACTAGAAAGACAGTCTCTTTAAATTTCATGAATCCTCGATCTAAATAAAAGCTCTCACAGCGTTTGCTCATAAATAATAACCATGAAACTATCATTCTCAGTCTAACAATTCAAGAAAACGTCAAATGGAATGCTCATATCTCAAATCTTGCTATGCTCTATACACCCCCAGGTCAAGCCGCAAGAATTGAGACACTTTGAACAATGTATTAAACAAATTTGCACTCACGCCTAAACTATGGAATAATATTCTGGGGAAATGCCCCTGAAAGCACCCGCACGTTTATTGTACAAAAAGAATTCTGCGAATAATGACCAGCACTCATAGGCTGGATTCTTGTAAATCCTTGTTCAATAAACTAAGGATTATGCACGTATGTATTTGTAATAGTGGTCTTCATAAAGAAGATTCTCATGGAAGATACTTTTTATATAAATTCTGATGTACATAACTACAACACTCGTCAAAAGGAAAACCTGAATGTTCCGCCCTCTGAAACTACACTTTATCAAAAAAGTATCCTAATAGAGGACAATACAGAGGGTTTTTTGGACAGTAATGTAACTTTGCTCTCTCCACCCAAGACATCATATGTCATACACGATAGTAATTGTATATGTGACTAAATAATAATAATATTAATAATAATAATAATTATTATTATTTTTATTATTATTATTATTATTATTATTATTACTATTATATCACGCTATTCGCCCTTTAGATTCACACAAAGTATAGTGCGGAGGAGTTTTCTACGTGCTAGTGTGGAGTTCTCAGGACAGAAAGCATCGCAATTTGTTTGTTCTGTACTCTGATCAGATCAAATTTCTTTCCAAATAGTGAGAGGAGGGAAAAATCCTGCTACCCGCGCACGACGTTCAGTCAAGTTCGTGCTGAGAGTCGTGTGTATTTCTTAGACTCGTAGAGGGGAGTACAGCAGTACAACGAAGACTATCTGAGCTTTCGAAGACAACACTTAGTATATTTCTAAAGGAGAATCTTTGTATACTAGATGGAGAGTTTTGAACTTTTGAAATAATTTTTCATGTCGTTAATTTCGGGTTGTACTAAAATGCTGTGTAAATAATTCCATTCTTAAGAGGAAAACGTGTGCAAAGTCGTTGCTAATTCATGTTGATGAACATTCGAGCAGGTAAACCTTGTTTGCGTATATTTTGCCGTTTTCCTTTTTCTATTGAACTTCATAAAGTTTTACTTATTTCTATATTTTTACAATTTTTCAAACAACAGTGTAATTTGATACATGGGTAAAGAGTGAAGTTTATGAGGAGTACATTTTTAATATCTCGCAAGATAAATTTTATGAAAAAGTCTAGATAGCACTTTTAAATGCAAGAATGATCCTTATGGGCAGTGTATATTTAATATTGTTTATATAAATCTTGTTAAAGAATATTACATTCGTGTTGTGTACCAGTGTATTAATATTCTTGTCATTGCTCATTTTCGTGTATTTCTGTTCTTTTATGTGTGTTTCAAGTAAGTACAATTATATTGTGACTGTGAATATTTTAATCGTATTCAGATTTTTGTTTTGTCTTTCATACTTATTATCAACACATTTCTGAAATCATCCTTTATAAATTTGTTATTTTTTATGGTCAAGTTAAGATTCTGGGTCATAAGCCATTTTGGGGATGCTACACTCTTACTTGTAGTCAACCACTGTGTGTTGTGCGAAGCCCCAACAGCATACAGTGGATGCAGACCTCGTAGCAGCCGGGTTGGTGCAGAAAAGCTTGCACTGAGAAAAGTCTGCGTGGGTGCACACGCACCGCGAGGATCGCACTATTATCAATTGAAAACGTACTCTTGGACTCCACACGACAGAAAGATGGTTTCTATAAAACAGTAATTGATAAATTTGGCATCAAAACAAGACGGCCACTTCCACACGGAGTCAGTGGTGCCCCCGAGAATCGCCGGGCCCTTCATACATAGCCATCGCCGGGTGCAGCGGGCTGAGTCACACTGCTGTGGGCGCCGATGGCTTCTGGACTCTGGTTGAAGTTGCGAATTTTGTAACAGTTGTTCATTTTTGCTACATTTGTAGAAAAGTGAAATGACTACTGTTCTTGGAGAATAATTGCAGATTTGCACCGCATGCGCTTCTTTGAATTGGTTTGGGCTTTTTTTCATGATGGTTGAAATTGCAAGCGCGCGAAATGCAATATTGTAATACTAGTTGATTGTTGTGTCGCCGACGCTAAACTGCCTTAAAAGTATTTTCATGTGTTGAAAATTTCTTTTATACTTCATTTCCTACACGCTTTGTATTGTTCAAATATGTTCTTAAAGTATCTGTCATTGAACTCAAGAATGAATCGTAGTAGCTGTTAATGTTATATTCCCGTTCAAAATTCCCAACACTCAATTGCCTTGTATATCTCCTCCATACGGGATATGAACTGTTAATATTGCAATTCCAAAATGATAACCGCCATAAAAAGTACTTGGTGGTATGAATGATGCGAATAGTTAGAATTTTGTACTCCTATATTTTTTATGTTATGTTTTCTAATATGTACATGTATAATCTCCTGTAAACTGTTCTTCTGCGTTATTCTCTAATGCTACTATAAGATCGTACGAATTAGTTCGGAAACTTCTGTCGCAAAATTTTCTATAACTACATTTGATTCCCCTGAGTTAACGCTATCATATTGATGATTCTAAATTGCTCTGGAAAAACATGCGAACTATAGGTGCTGGAAATATTAGAAATTCAACAGAAATAAATCAGCCACTTGATTCGATAAATCATGCTTTTGTTAAGCTTGCGCAGCCAATAAATCCATTCGTAAAATCTCGAACTTTATCCTCGCTGCGAAGCTCAGATATCAGCACTACACACTTTCTACTTCGCGTCAGTAACCCCCACTGACGTCTAAAATCAAACGCCTCCAGTTCCGACGGAATCAACGCAAAGTTGTTGAAGCTCGGAGCTGAAGTAGCACTCCCAACAATTGTAGACATAATAAATTTCTCGCTAATGAGCGGCGAATTTCCCTCGGCCTGGAAGACTGCACTTGCCCATCCTCTCCCTAAAAGCGCCAATCCTATGACGCCTGTTGATTACCGTCCCATCAGTATCTTGCCAACATTATCAAAAGTTCTCGAAAAGATCGCCAGGAAACAGATTGAACATCACCTTAAAAATTTCAGTATTTTAAACAAAAAACAGCCAGGGTTTAGACCCGGTAAAAGCACGGGAACTGCGCTCCTCAATGTAATCGAAGACGCCAGAAATACAATGGACAACGGTAAAATCACAATTCTTGTCCTCAATTTTAGCAAAGCATTCGATTCTGTCGACCATGATATTTTGTTAGCAAAGTTAAAAAACATTGGAAGTGCCACATCCACACTCTAATGGTTCTCCAGCTATCTATCTGACCGGCAACAAAAAGTTGTGTGCAGTGACAGTGTGTCATGTACATTGCCATTAGCACGTGGCGTTGCACAGGGCTCAGTGTTAGGGCCCCTCGCGTTCTTTATTTATGTTAATGACATAGGCAAGTGAATGAAAAATTGTCACTTCCATTCTATTCCATTTTCCAAATAAACACTTTCATCTCATCCTCTATCGTTTCCCATATTATTTCTCTTTCTTTCTCTTCTTCTCTCCCCTCTTTCTTCCTTTCTCTCCCTCTCTCTTACTTTCTTTCTTCCTCTCTTTCTCCCTCTCTCTCTCTCTCTCTCTCTCTCTCTCTCTCTCTTTCTCTCTCTTACTTTGAATCACTAAAATCCATCGTTGCTTTTTTTCCTTTCTCTCTTACATTTAATTTTAATTCTAGGTTATTTAACTCGTTCTTTCCTCTAAATTTAATCCTATTATTTTAATTATTTAACTTTCGTTTAATTTTGCACTTACCCTCATTAAGTCACTTTACATTTTTCCTTATTAAATAATTTTAACACTTGGTAATCTAGTTATTTGTCATTAAAACCTAATTGTACACTCCCAATCGTGTTTAAATAACCTGTATAAAACCAACCTCTCAACACATACATCACTTTTATTACAGAATAAAAATGTGTGCATACCTGTGTGTTTGAGTACGTGACTTTGCATTTGTGCATTTGCTCATATGTGCAACTCATTTGTGTAATATGCATACGTGCATTTGCCCACATGTGCTTGTATTCAAAATATAATTCACATGATTACGAATTTTGTCTAGATGTGCTTTACTAATTTGCAATCTTTCTGTTTCAGTTCATCGCTTCTTACAATGTTCACCCTTGTTAAGACATAATATTCAATTCAAAATGTTTCAGCTTCTTTCTTCCTTTCTTTTTGTTTGTATTTTTTGAAATTGCTAACTTGTATTGTGTTTTTGACAGAGTATTGTGTCTTGACCTTAAGCCGCCATTCTGATTGAGGTTTACCTGGGTTTACTCAATCGCTTAAGACGCATGCCGGGATGGTCCCTTGCTTGCAGTCCCAGGAATAAATGTAGTATATATCGTTGGCTTACGGGTGGGAGATGTTGGATCGGGTTTTCAGGTCTTGGGAATATTCTAATTGGTGAACAGTTCTTAAATTTCCATAATATCTACCTTTCTAGTACGGTGTTTAAATTGAAATTTTTTCCTACAACAAGAATTGATCAATTTTATTCCACCTCTTTTTACTTAATTTAAAAACCAAATAGTTTTATAAAACATTCTCATATTATCAATATTGTTAATATTATTGTCACTATTGTTACAAAGTACAAGTATAATGCTTACGAAATACTTTATTTTGCAACGTTTACCACTTTTCTCAGGGCCATTTTTCTCAGGAAACTCGATGCGTTTTCGCTCGTATGCTGACGATATTTCCCCCCTTTCTAGTCTTCTTTAGGGGAAATTCCATTATACGTACGTAATCTATTCTCCTTCAAAATCTCAGTGTGAAACATTTAGTACTACTAATCACCTAGAACCTTTCACTGACTTATACGAGATCCGTCCAATCCTTCCTGTATCTAATTTACTCAGTCAGAAAATATAATTTATCTAAATTTAGAATAAATTCTCATAGCTTTCTAATATATTTATCATTAACTTCAACAGTTCCTTTACTTAAAATAAATACATTTCATCTCAGTCATAAATTTCATTTCAATAATGCTGTGAGAGTATTCCCTTTTTTATCTACTCCATCCTCCCTCGCTTATATTCCTGTCTTCAATGTGAAAAACCCCCTCATCCAAATTGAGTACGTATTTCTCTTTGAATGACCTTTATTTTTATTAATTATTGTATTTATTTATTTATTTATTTATTTATTTATTTATTTATTTATTTATATAATGTATATAAGCATTAAAATGTTACTATTTTCTATGTTTACGTGGTTAAGAGGCATAAGTTAAGTTGCAAGTCAAATTAAATTTAAAATCGATCTTTGCAAGCTCGAGAAATGTATTTTCTAGTATTTCTTACAGTTCTTAACTTCTTCTTCTTCTTCTTCGACGGTTTCTACCCCCTAGAGTTTGCCGTTTTCGATTTCCATAATTCTCGGTCCTCCCATTGACCCTCTTCCAATCCTTTCTCAGAGGAGATCACTACATCAATTCACGATTGACCTATTCCTCTTACTGGATCTTATCGTGTATTTTGTGGGATGTTTTTATGTCTAACAACGGTATTTCCCTACACATAGATGCATGTCTCCCCTTACATAGGCTTTGGATTATTAAATCTTTTTTCTTCTTCCATTGGTCATTAATATTTTTCCTACTCCTCCGGTAATTTTTGACACCTACTACTTTCCAACCGTTTTCATTTAATTACCTACTCTTGCTATTCAAAATCTTCCCAAGTAATATTAATTTCTCCATTCCTTCGATACGGAATCACTAATAGTTTTCGCTGAGGTCTCCTTTTTGAAAGCCCTTATTCTTACTTTCATCTAACAAGTGCATTATCCATTTAACTGGCATATTACCCCCTAAAATTGTTAATCTTCTTCGTGAACGAAAAAAACGTTTCATGTCTACTTTCTTTAGTCTCTTTTCATTAATATTCCTCTATCTGTTTTACTGAATTTTGTCCATTTACGTCTTAATAAGGAAAAGCCAGAACTCCACTTCTATGCTCTACAACTCTTTTCTGGGTACACCACCCAACTATGAGATCTCATCTCAAAAAATCTTCTTCCCCTGTCCTTCATTTTTTCTTTCGTTTTCGTAAGTATACAGTTATGTCCAGGGTTCCCTCTTTCTTCAAATTTCCTGAGGTGACCTTCGCCTCTGCTTTTTTGTTCGTAGGCCCCTTTTACTATTACCATGTTCACTTTTCATTGTCCGTTTTCCGTAGCTTTGTCGTAAACTTTAATTTTGGTTCCCGGTTCCGAGGCATATTTAAATGCTTTGACTAGTCTTTTTTTATGGACCGTCGGCGCATGTTAGCCCTGCGTCCACCCCATCGCTTAATCTGGAGGTCAGATTTTTTCAGCGGTTGTCATCCCTCTAGGAAGGTTTGTTTGCACCACACCTATGGGAGGCCCCCCCTTCCTTGGTTTTCGTCAGGGTTTCTTCCTCAGCTCGACGGTCCGTTTAAGGTGCGGAACTCGCCTTCGTCCCCACCTTTTCCGTTAGCTGAAGGTCTCACCAAACAGAAAGATACAGCGGATCAACACGAGGGAGATATTGGGAAGGGACTTGATGATCCAGCTCACTACAAGGTTTACCCATTACAGGAGGGCTTTTCCTGGTGTGTACGTTAAGCTTCGCGGCTCGAATTCATGATTCTCGGCTGTCGCACCCCAGCAACGACGCGGCGTCTCCCGGACAGCGAGAATTCATGGCTTTTCCTGGTATTTAAG
>BOPP01000379.1:98045-114878 GCA_017312745.1 Gryllus bimaculatus | reverse complement strand
AGTGATTTTCGATTATTAATATTTGTTTTTGTTCTCTAATCCTGAAATATAAAAGGCAACCCTCGTAACAACACATTTTATATTAACGAAACTTCAAAGCAGTATTACGTTTACGAAAATTAATGTAAATTCAGTTTCATGGGCAGGAGTCACGGAAGGCGTTTGCCTCTGTACTACTACTATTTTGCTCTGCAAGGACATTAAAGTATTTTATACACTCTCCAATAAAATAAATTCAATAATAATAGTTCGAACTAGAGAACGTAGTTTCGAATATAAACGTTAAATAGCGCTGTCTACAAACAGAGATGTCCATCGCTAACAACCTCTTGGGCCAAGGCGTTTTCGCGCGAACTTAATGTTTCCATGAGTGTACGATTGAAGATATTCTAAGATTTGTTGGAGAAGAAATGAAAAATAAATGGTGCCATGACTGAACAAATTATAAAGCGAGAAATCTTTATAAATCTATAGATAGTTTTTGTGCACTAAACACCCGTTCAAAATTCCGACGCAAGGAGCAAGTAACCCTTTCAAGTATACAAACAGGTCGTTGTAAATTAAGCCATCTCTGTAACTGGCTTCACATTTCCAAGAAAATGGCGAGCAATATTATTTCGCAAGAAAAGTTGACGATGTAAACATTACGACAAAAATATATCTGATGTTGGCAATATTTCTTGCTAGATATTCCAGTCGAAATGTAAACTCGTGTGTTTACGTCCTCGGAAAGATATTGCCGGCAGTTGCTGCTAGTAGAATTAGATTGAAGACTGAGCAAGATATTGCTGGAAGACGCCAATGATGACAAGCGTCACATGCGCAAGACGTACGGTTAAGGTAGAAGATAGAAGTAATATTTGCATTGTAATCCGTATTTCTTCGGAAAATGGGTGTGTGAAAAGGTTAACTACAATAAAAGAGTTAGTAATAAATATTCTAAACTCTCCATGGGTGGTTAATAAATGTTCAAATATTGGTTCAACTACAAATGCCCACTGATTATTAATTCTTTACGTTAAAAGTTATTAGGTATTAATCTAATGAAAATCAATTTTAAGATTAATATTTGAGTAATAGGAAATGAATATTATAAAACTTTTTACCTTATTAGTAATTGCACTTTTTATGGAAATAAAATTACTGTGCTCCCACGTGAATCGAAGTTCACGAAATCATTTTGTTTTATGAAAAATATTGAGACTCTTCTACTCAATTTGCAGAGCACCCTTTCCCTTTTTTCTTAAAATCCAGCCGCACCTCCTCGCTGATCGTCAGCGTTACTTCATCTCTTCTTTTAGCACAGTAAGTGCGACCGCGACTCGTATCCTCTACCTTCCACTAGTTGTGTCGCGACGGTGTAACCTCACCCAACGCACTCACAACGCATTTTCCTCAGGACGCCAACAAACACGGCAACTAATTGTTCTAATGTAAAACGATCGGCAATATCTTTCATATGTTTATTCAATTTTTCATATGTTTATAAAATTTGCAATAATTTAAAATCGTGTATTTTTAAAAAAAAGATGATTTCTAGGAAACTATTTAAAACAAAAACAGCAAATTTTAAGTATCAAGTCCATGTATAGTATTTTAGCAACAAATAAATTAGGTACTAGCAATAATTTGAATCTCTTGTCAAAATTGTTATTTTTCAATATTCTTTCAATTCAATATTCTACTCAAAGACAATTTGGAGACATTGCCCGGCCACGGATTTCGAAATTGTTTATAAAATTGTTAATGTTGCAAAATTTTTAATTCGCAGTTTTCCATTCTGAGATATCAGAGATCCCTTCCCTCTTTACAATAAAAAAATGGAAATTGTTTATAAATGTTCAAATTTTGCAACACAATTATTGCCTGTTCTTGCCTTAACGAGATGCGATCCGATCGGAGCCATTGCCTGTCGCTTTCGAGATACGTTATTTTTTTATAAGAAATTAGCATTTCACGGCAACTATTTTGTTGGCAGTCAATCCTTACGCAGTTCACAAGTTCCCTCGCAAATCATTTCTTCAAGCCGATTAATAAAGAGCTGGTTTCGTGTCTCCGCCACACACGATTGAAGTTCCTAGCGGGGGGAACGGACATGCGGCCACGGCGCTAGCACATATTGCCATGGACATTGGTGCTAGGTAGATATCCCTGGACTTCACCTCTCTAATTTTTCATTCTATTCTAAGTAGTTGAAGTTCCCATTGTTTAACAAATACTGCATACATTTTTAAAATACTTTACGAGTCGGCTACCGATCAATCCTGAAGTTGGGAACAAGAAAGTGTCAGCAATTGGCTTTCAGAAATACCTCCCACTGAAAATTGCCACCTTCCTGAACACGTTTGAAACCGAAATAAGCGGATGTTTTAAGCACGAATCATAATACTCGATTCCCTGGTAGCCTTCATAAGAAGCCCCTTTTTCAGATATAAAATTGTGAAAAAATTCAAATTAAACGTATAAAAAAATGGAATGGACACGATGGAAAGAAACATTGTGAAGTTATGACAGCCCGATATACGACGAATGTGAACTATTGAAAGTGGTTACACGGAATGTCATTTGTTTTAAAATATATTTCCTTTGTTTAAAAAGACAAGTTATAGCCTAAAAAAGAAAGAAGAAAGCAGTAGTTTTGCATAAATAGTTATATACTTATAAATATAGACATTAAGTCTTCCGGTTCTCTAGAATTCACACGTTCCAAAATGGAAATTTGAAATTAAGGATTAGTATGTACGAAATTACGTATGTAGTTAAGTAAATTTGAACGAAGGTGCAAATTCGCAATTCAAATATATTTTTAAAATTCAATTATCCCAAGTTCTGGACCATTCCTCGAAGCATTCTTTTCCATTCGACACTGACACGCCAAAGCTTTTTGACACTACCGTCAGAAGCCAAGTTAACTGTTTGAGGTCATCGCTTATCATGGAAACTTGAGTTTTTGCAAATCTCCTAAATACGTAAATGCCAAGGTCATCTTAACGAAACACAGAAAACCTCTGAACATAGGAAAGAATTACTCGTCTTTTCAACAACTAACGCTCATAATAATCATAATATCCAAAATATTGTTAACTAATTGTGTTCTTTCGAAAATGCTCCAGGCTTCTGAGTAGCAAAAGTTAACAGAATCATTAAAACTAAAAATAACTATTTAGGACGAATAAATTAGGATGAAGTTTACATCTCCCGATAATTGATTGGTTGCAAAATAGAGCGGTATAAGTGACATTTTATAAATTCTGAGAAAAAAATTATTTTAGGCTATATGTTAGTGGCAAAGTAAATGGTTGCGTGGTTTTAATAAACAACTGAAATACCGTGGTTTTACTGATGAAACAAACCACCATGACTTAATCAGTGATATTGACTTAAATAAACATATTTCTCAAATTATTAAATGTCACTTAATCCGTTCTGGTTTACACACATTAATTTGTTTGTAGAAAATCATATCAGGTTAGTATTATTATTGAATTAAGGAAATATATCTAGCTGAATTTGACGCAATGATAAGTAAACATTTCCAGGTTTCATATACGAGAACTTTTCGTCCTTATTCACTTGCTCAGAATACTGCAACAACTTTGATTAATCATCGATCACATTACATACGGTTTCTAATGCTTATATTATATATGCAATAGCAGTACAACTGCCCTCTAACGGGAAGGCTTTCAGCTTCTGTATTTGTGTTTTATTTGCATATAATGTGCTCTCTGGTGTGTGGAAGTGTATTTCTTTATTTATATATATTCATTTTTAATATCTCGAGACAGACGTACGGAGTAACAAACATAGTATTTAGAGAGGCATGTATGTAATGGTAAGGTAAATCAATTTCGAGATTTAAACGTAACAACACGTTTTGTAGTCTTCAGTTACCAAGACCGTGTTTTTGTTTTAGAACGTCCGTCTGTCGGGCTGGTGATCGGCCCGTCTGTCTGTGAACAACTGTATTGCCTAAACTATTCATAGATATTTTGTCAAAATGAACCATCCTCCATTAAAGATCAGACCCGAATAGAGGCCTTTGCTATTTTGAAAATAATTTTTTAAATTTTGGAGATTATTTAGTTGAAGCCTTAGAGGGCGTTTTGAAACATTTCTCCAAAACAGCTACAAAGTTTTTCGGCCTACATACGTAACTACAGTGGAACTTCCGCCACCGTTATTACTCTAGGATCTCCCAGACAGTGATGCTTCAGAGAAAACTGGAGCAATGCCACTGAGCTATCGCAACATTGGCAAAGCACACTTAAAAACATAGTAACCAAGTGTTATTTCCATTGCAAAGAGTTAATTTTTCAACATTACAAATATTTAACTGATTCATACTATTCGTGCGCATAGTAAATATAACAAATGGCTTCCTGCTTCACATATCTGGTAAATTATATAATTGAAATTAGTGATGCTCCTGAATAGCAGAGACTTTCCCGGATTAGTTTTCTATTTCCTTTGGTCTCGGCTAGCTATATAGACTTGCCACATACTCTTGTCTGCTGCCTCCTATCCGACCAAAGTACACATTTTTGAAAATTTATGAATTTTTCGGTTTCCTAATATTAGAATGGAAATATTATTATAAGTATATTAATGAACAGTAAAACCGAATCCTATGTGGCAATTTTCTTTGAAAAATCTTAACCCGTTTTTAAGAAAATGGCGCATAAATGCTACAGTACATTCAAATTTTTAGGCTTTTTTTACAGAAAAGTTTTGAGTTTTCGAAAAATTTCAATTAAAGTAATTTTAAGCCCTTTCACTCACAAATTTAATAGTGTTCACAAATTGATGGAAATGTGCATATTAACAGTGTGTGAGATATTTAAAAAAATTACATTTGTGTAATTTTTGAGAAAACGAACTCAACGTCATTTAAAAGAGTGTAATTAGTACTATCCTTTCTGAAGGTTTGAAGAAAAAATATAGTGCGGTTTTTGAGAAATTGGTGTTTGAGTGATTCTGAAAATGCGAAAAGTTGTACTAGTTTTCACAATAAACGGTTGCATTTTCATGTAGCCTTATATTTTTTTTATTTCAAGCACATTTCACATCAGTACAATAATGCAAACAAATTGCAGCTAATGTAAATATTAATAACGTAAGAGAGAAGTCAAAAAATAAATTTTTTTAATGTTTGAAAAACCGCAATAAGACGTACGTATCCTTTCGTTTGAAGTGCCTTTAGCACAATACATATAAAAAGTTTATAGAAAAAAATTGTTGCCGATTTTGAGAAAATTTTGAAAATGTCCGAAGGGCTTGATGTAAAGTACCCACAAATTTTGAAGAATGTTTTTCAAAATCTCAAACTTTCAACTCGAGCCAGATAGATAGGTGTTTCTTCAATTTAGAAAAAATCTACGCATGGTTTATGCGCTAGTAGTATTCACAGGCACTAGGCGGATAGACAGGCGGATGGACGGACTGTTGGACGTTTTGAAAATAACATTTTTCGGTATCTGGGGGCCCCAAAACGTCTATTTCCGTTGAAATCTCGAAATCAATTTTCCGCAGCATTACAAAACCCTCCACATACCACGCATATAACTCCGTATATACGTACGTATACGGTAATGCAAATATTGGAATAGTTTCAAAAAGCAAGAAAGTTAATGACGATTTTCTGAAAGTGCTTTAACAAACTTTTCTAAAAATTAGGCTATCTTCCTAACAGAGAGGGTTATGTAATGCGAAAAAACGCGAAATTTTGTCAGAAAACTCCTATTACAGTGTTCCAGCATCGAAAAAGTAAATAAATCGAGATGCCAAATTTCGAAAAAAAATTTAACCCGTGAGTAGCGAGAACCAATGTTCTGTGTCTCATTGATACCTAAATATCGATTGACGGCATAACGTCTGTCCATCCGGCCGATTACCCGACTGTCTGTCCTTCCATCCGGCCGTCAGTCTGTCTGTCTGATTGAATAACGGTAGCGACATAACCATGCAGCCGATTTTCTCCAAAAACGATATTCCTCCATATTCTCCGATAAACAATTTTTACCATTTCGATATGATAATTGCTTAAAAGATTCAGATTTTAATGATCTTCCAAAAATTGAGAATTTGGGATTATTGTATTTAGGATTTATGGGAAAAGGTATTATTGAATTAAATTTTTGACATGAATAAATAAATCAATTCTGCTACAAAAAATAAATAAATAATGAAATAAATAAATAAAATATCTTTACGAGATCGAAGAAACAATATATTTCGTTATAGACTACACATTACAATATAATAAACCTCGTAGAAGATTCTTATATTATAATGCATTGTCTATAAACTTTGACGTAATAAATGTGGTTTAACCTATTATCATTCGCAACATGTATTGTCAATAAGGAAGTGTCTACTAGTTAATTAGCAACACAAGTATTAACAAATTATTGATATAATTCTGAAAATGGTGATATTCTAAAAGTTCAAGGATATTATCAATTACCATCAGATGGAATATTAAGTCGTGCAACTTTAGAAATATTGAATCAACCACGATGTGGTGTACATGATACTCATTTTAAAACATCTTCACAAAAATGGAATAAAAATACAATAAAATGGTATTATTGTAATTAAATCATGCAATATTAGATTAGCATTTGAAACATGGTCATCTCACAAGTTTAAATTTTGAGAGAGATATTCTTCATCCAGATATAATTATATCCAATTAACGTAAAGATCATCAATGTCAACGAGCTCAATATATAAGTTCTAATAAATTTGATGAAAAAGGTGGTATATTAGCACATGCAAAATTTCCTTATGTAAATACATCTCCAATAAAAATCCATATTGATTTTGATGAATATTGGAATTATCATAGAAATGTAAATAAATCACAAGGTCAAAAGAATTTATTTTCTGTTTTACTTCATGAAATTGGACCAGAATTAGGTATAGAACATACGGATTATTCGATAGACATACCGATGATTTTTTTAGATATTTAGGGCTTCTTGGACATAAATCTCCTGTATTACCACCACCAAAATTGAAACATATTTTATGTGAGTCTACAATTATTCAACATTTTTTGATAATACATGACATATTGTATATATTATATGAAGAATGGATTTGGATCATAAATTTAAATAATTATTAAATTAATCATTTACAACTTATTCGAGATTGGTTATCATTTTTACTACAAGATTTTGGTGGAATTACGGATATTTATCATCTGACCATCTGGATAAATTTTATTTTTTATTGAAAATATGTATTATTTGATTGATTATCCTAATCTTC
Organism: Gryllus bimaculatus; assembly: GCA_017312745.1. Classification (NCBI taxonomy): domain Eukaryota; kingdom Metazoa; phylum Arthropoda; class Insecta; order Orthoptera; family Gryllidae; genus Gryllus; species Gryllus bimaculatus. Next base: position 107,600 of record BOPP01000379.1, on the reverse strand, counting down.
ATTCAGTAAATGGACGTCCAAACCCAATTCCAGATATGAGTATATCCCACAATCAAAAATACACACCATATTGAATTTTAATTGAGGTAAAACATATTTATTTAAAATGATATTTATTATCCTGAAATTCATGAATGTACACTCAAAAAGATAAATGTTGGTATGATAGCGATAGATTTTTCAGGTATACCACCATCAATAGATGCAGCATTTAGTTATATGAACAGTAGAATTTATTATTTAAAATATAAAATGTATTATGAATATAATGAATTTCTTAATAGTTTAGTTAAAGCAGCCACAACAAAATTAAGAGACATTTTGAAGATATTAGAACGTATTAAATTTTTTTAAAAAACAAATTAAATACTTTTTTAGATATAAATAATGGAATCATATCAAACAAATTACTATATATAGGGGGAGAAACAGTATACTATACTTACTATAGGGGCAGAAAACAGTATGTGAATGAGGAGTGTCAATAACAAAAAATTATTTACCACGACATCAAAAAACATATGCTTCGAAGGAGGTTAAATAAATTAAAAAATGTAGTATGTCATATTGAAAAGGAATTAGATGAATTTTATAACAATCAAAAAATGTCTGATGGTCATACATTCATATGTAAAGAGTGTATAAAAACATATTTACTGACTAATGTTGAATGTTCTTGCGCTTGTATAGTTAGTAAAGGTTATTTAAGTAAACATATGTAAAGATATATTCATAAATTGCACTCAAATGAATGTTTTATTTTGTTTTATATCCATAGGGTAATATATTAATATGATCTATTAATTATATTTTCTGATCAATTGGTGAGAGAGCAATTTATCTAGTTTTAATTGTATATAATATATTCTTTTGATATAATATTATACACATCTTCATATGACTCTACAGCATTGAATTAGCTATTTTTGTGCATATCAAATTTCATTTTCTCAATTTTTCCCTTTTTCCCTCCCCTTTTTCTGTATTATCTGTACTGAAAGAATACATTTTTGATATTAACCCTACAATTTTTGGAATAGGAATTCCTAAATATTCACCTTTAAATTTAGCTTGTATTTTATTATTTGCTTCTGGCATACTTTGTAAAAAATATCCACAAGTTTCAAAATATGTAATATTTTCTTTTATATCATAAATATCATCAGTATCAACATAAATCATAAAAGAATCAGTATTAGTAGTTAATGCTACATATGATTCCCATATTTTGTTTTTAAAAATCATAATGAAAAATCAACATTAATAATATAGATAATTCAAGTAGTACAAGTCCACCATAAAAAGATTTGTTTTATAATATTTTTTCTTCTTTTTATATGACAATACATTATCTTCATCGATAATGGTTCTCGTATCATATCCTTGATGTTTTTGATATTTTTATTGCTAGTTAAAAGTTTTACATTACATCTATTTCTCACATTTTCCTTTTGTTTTCTGTATACCAAATTATTTATGTGTTTAAAGAGATGTTTTTCAAAATTACTAGTACATTGCTGACTTAAGTCTGTATTTTTATCAATATATGTTGTTAACCACGCTTTTTGATCGTAGGATATAACTAGATGAATTTAATGAAATATAATACCTTGTTCTAAAACATATTTTAACATTCTATAATAAATAACACAATTCATTGTATCATTTAATGTATTCACATGCTCTAAATATTTTGGTTTGTACCCAATACCTTTATTTATGATGTCCTGTTGATATTTTGATAATTCATTGACATTTTGAGTTTAATGTTCTCGACAAAATGGAAAACGTTTAAATATAGCATGTAAATGATCTGAAATACATATATCTACTTCAAATGTATAACTTTTACTTCCATCGTTAGATAAATTTTAAAATCTTATCAATTCTTATTTTTTCCTTTTTTAAAATTTCCTATTGTTAAAGACTTAAAACATGTCCATACAAATTATTTGCATTTAAAAATATAATATTGCTGAAATGCTTTTTAATATAATAGATATCTATGCTTTCTGCTTTTCCTTTTGATACTTTAATGTTTTTTGGTATTTGGATCATAAAAAGAGCAAACATTTGCCAAAGGATATCTATTCGGAATCATATATATACTACCACTGATTCCTTTTCCATATAATTCATATAAATCTTGAGCGGCAATAAGTTCTAATTTTTGTCTAGTGAGTTTTAAAGGTGCATGATAAGCTAATAGTGGTGCTGACATAATATACTGGATCTGAACCATAATTGTTTGAATTTTTAGATTTTACCCTGATTTGGTAGTATAATGATAATAACTAACAGCATTTTTCCACATCGGTGGAAAGTAGCCAAGACTAATGGATTTGGTGGGTAGCTTTTGGCGATCGACGATGCATTCTGTCATGCCCTCCTGCTTTTTGGCGGTTGATGTTTCTAATATGTTGGGTTATTACTTCCTTCATCGACCTCCAACATATGTTCAAATCGTTTTGGGGGAGTTGTCTCTTCCTCATCAGCAACTGAGTAATTTTCATCTATTTCACCTCTCTGTGTTTGTAGTAGGATTTCACCTATTATTGGAGAAGTGAATAGTTCTTGAAGAGCATCAGAGAAAAATTTTTTGTTTGCCATTATGGATTGTATGTAAAATATTCCGTATGGCGATTGGTTTTCTTCAATGAAATTCTTCATTGTTGTTTATGAAATTCTCTGAGCTTCACTTGTAGTATTCTTGCTTTAAGAAATTGTTCTTTATCTTTAGAGTCTCTTGTCCTCTAGTAATATCTTCCATTCTCTTAAATCTCCCATTTTCTAATTCTTTACCAATTCAATATGGGGGCCTGCAACGCTCGATCTTAGGTCCTATCCTCTTTCTGTTATACGTAAAAGATATGCCCTCGTCTATTAAAACCTGAAGAACGGTTCTGTTTTCCGATGACACAAATGCTCTTTGCAAAAAGAAAACACTATATATTACAATTCTAGAAGTTTCAAATTGTTTTTGTAATAACAATATTTAACGCAGGAAAAACAGTTTCAGTGCGTTTTTGCATTTCACATTACCAATCACATGCTCTATTGAAAATGAACAATATGCAATTAGGTGATGTTAAGTTAACAAAATTTGTAGGTCTCTCAATTCAGTCAAACCTCAAATGTAATGTACATATAACAAAATTAAACACTAAATTAAGTTCATTATGTTACGCATTCAGAATTATTTCAAATTCTGTCAGCCTACATGCATATTGTTGTGTGTATTTTGCAAATCTGCATTCCCGCCTGAGATATGGCACAAAATTCTTGGAAAACTCATCATGTAGTACTCAGGTCTTTAGATTGCGAAAGAAAATTATTCGAATAATGAAAAAAGCCAATCGGCGTGATCCCTGAAACCTCTCTTCATTGAGCTTGGAATCTTACCACTGCTTTGCCTATATAATTACGAATCTGTAAAATATTTGTCAATAGTGACTTCCTTATCGGTGGAAACATATTTTCATTCAATACTGATATTATAATTACCACACACGTCATAAAATTCGCGGTCATCAAGTGTCAGCATCAGAAGCTCACTATCAGAAATCCACATACAATACATGTACGTTACTTTACAACGCATTGCCAGATGACATTAAACAATTGAAGTCGGTTCATAAATTTAAGTTAAAAGTAAAATATTTTCTGCTGCATAACTGTTTCTATACAATTAAAGAATATACTGATCATCAAAAATAAAAAAAATGTTTATTTTAACAAAACAGTGATATATACATACATATATGTATATATATATATATATACATATATATATATATATATATATATATATATATATATATATATATAGATATATATAAATTGTTTAAAAAGACTTAATATGTTTGTAACAAATAATGTACTTCAGCTTCCTGGTCAATGACCCCCATCGATCAGGTTTTTGTCTAGTTTCCCTGATCCATTGAGCAAATGCTGAGATGGCCCCTTGTTTTGCTTCTGGACGTAAATGCAGCTTCACTATGCACACTCTTTTTGTACTCACCTTTTTATTTTAATGGTAGGGATAGAGGTAAGGACGAGTTACTGTTGTGTTAGCATTTTCTGGTTATCAATGCAGAAAAGTCATACTTGCTATTCGTTTATCGATGCAAATAAGTTTTCTAGTACTCGGAAACGAATGTCTATTTTATTCAAATAGTGCTAATCTCACGATTTTTTAAAATATAATTTTATTTATTTATTTTAATCATTGACTCATATTTTAACTATTGATGGTGAAAATGACAAGAAGGAATTCTCGAACTCTAGAATCGCCGTTAATCTTCTCCCCCATACGTCACATATAGTTTTTACTTTTTGTATTAAATAAATCTAAGTATAAATCTTTTAGCATTGCGGCGGTACCCGATTAGGTTAAGAATTTACATTAAAAGGTATTGAACTCCAGGTCTGCTTAGATGTCTTCTATATATTTTCTGGTTGGCGGTTTCCGTGTTTGGAAAGTATTGCATGCAGGTGTTTCCATTGGGATTGTGCCTTCTTGGGACTCTTCGCTGCAATCGGATCGTAAAGGATGTTTAAGAGAATGGTGCAGGTCCCATGTTTATTGAAATATGATTTTTCGGAAACTGCAAATGGGTCTTTGCCTTGCTACAACTACACTATTTAAGATAATGATACTTCATTTTCCAATGTTTACTATTCTTTAAAGACAGATCTTGAAATTAGTGTCAAATATAGGCAATTTTAAACTTTTTGTACATTTTTTTCTCAAAAACCGCACAAAATGTTCACTTCATTTTTTTTCACGGATAGAAGAATGGACACTTAAAAGAATGGTGAGGGTGTCAATTTCGTGAACTTTCTAAATTGTCGGAAATTGAAAATATAGAATTAATGCAAGAAAGTCTGTGCCGTTGGAGCACCACTGAGATTTAGACTTATATTTATTATATTAAGGGGAGATTATCTGAGCACGTTTTAAAAATCTCTGAGAACTTTAAAATGACTCTCCGACTTTCCGTCCGTCTGACAACAAAACCGTTTGCACGATTTTCATGAAAATTAATATTCTCCGATCGAGCTGACTGATGTCGCAGTCGTAGAACTTGAAACGGAAATATACGCTGATAAAATGTCGAAGTCCGTTTTCATAGAACTTTCTGCATCGATAAAATTGAAATTAAACACCGATAATGCCCTTTATATTAAAGTTACAAATTTATTTTGTAATATAATGTGTTTTACTAAACGACATTTAGAAATCTTTTCATGGACCTTTTATTAAAAATATGTGTAGTTTTTCATAATTTTGAGTTATATAGTTTCGATTTTCCGAGTGATGGTGGAAGTGTTAGGAAGATAGTGTATTCAATATACTAATAGTTATAGTAATAATAATAATATCAATTGTAATAATAACAGTAATAAACGGTTAACAGGTTAACACGGGAAAATATGTGCTGTGGTACCAACACTAATTTATAACTGCTATGTATTTGTAACTATTTTTTGTTTCATAATTGTTATATCATTGTATATTTATAACTACTTGGAAATATGTTAGGAGAGCCCCATCATGTCACAACGCATTATGTCCAAACCTTACGTGGTATGGATCTGTCAGCCAGGCTGGCGAAAAAGGAAGATTCTGAAGCAAACGTCCATATTCAACGTCAGACTCGAGCCTGCGATCCTTCGTGCCGCTCCCGCCGTAACGATCGCGAGTTCCAAATATACTTCTCCATTTTACCTGTTTTCTCTGCAACCGGAGGGTTGCATTAGCTTGTCAATGCCCAACCAAACATACAGGTGATGTAAGAGAACATAACACTATTGACTTTAATGTTGCAAATGACTATTCTACTCGTGAAAAACCTATGGTGTTTAACTGTATATACAAAATGACCCCATCTGGGCTGTATCTAAAAAAGTTTATCGCTTTTTCTATCCGATTTTTTAACCGCTTCTCCCTTCTGACCAATAATAAACTGTGACTCATCTATTTTAGGAGGTGGTATACATCGATCACTACAATGACAATAAACAGCGGCTGCACTATAACATAATCTTTGATTTTAACATTGCTTTCAGTTATTTTCAATATTTGGCGGATTTTGGAACTCTATTGGACATAATTTCGCTCGTAGAATAGTCGGGAATGTATCGTCAACTTCTCTTAAGTACTCGTTGTTTTACCTATGAGAAAGTAGTAAGTTCGAAAGCTCGAAACCTACATCTAACACATGTCTTCTTTACTCCTTCATTGGATATTACAAGTTTTCTCACCTGATTTGCAACAAATCTTAAATTTCAATATTCCTCACAACAAATATTTTAAATTGATAGAAGGTCAAATTTGAGGCGAAGGTTTTTTTACATAACCCCATAGCTTATTTTCAAAATTTTCTGTGCAGTCGTTTCCGACTGTTATTACGTTAAGTGTCAATGATTTTCAGTGCACATTACGAGCCAACACTTGCAGCAACGCAATTCACGTGTCCCATGTGAGCAGGCTTTACAGCTGGCAGTAGTGGAGGATGATGATTAGTTGGAAGGCGAGCGTCAGCGATTGCGCTGCTTCGTTTCCGGCACTACAAGGCGCGTTTTGCATTCATTGATGCGATGACAGGTGACGAGGAGGAAGAGGCACGGTGACGCCGGGAAGGCGGGGGCGGGTGGGGGCGGGGGTGGAAGTCGCGACGGCAATGCGGCCAGCGGGGCGCCACGTTGGGTGGTCGCGGGTCGGGATGCATAAACAGTGCCGCTCCGTCCGCGCGGGGTCTTTTGTCCAAAAGAACCTGTTTATCGCTATCGTCGCTCTGATGAACTGCTGCTAAAACGCTCGATAGATATGTAAATACAAGCTTTGTTTGTAACACGCTTGACATCCCAACGATTTTTATTCTTTGGGAACTGAATAGAGGAGGAATTTCTTTCCATTATCACGGAGTTCCGGTCTTTTCACTTTGAGTTTGTTTCGTGAGCACGGTTCTTCTGTTCATGCAGTTGACGCCGCCAAATTATACACGGCCCGTTTGCTACCAGTGACGCGTCCGGGCACGCCGGCTACCAAATTCCTGTGACGTGCCCGTGTGAGTGGTGTTGGAAAGACGGCGGCGGCAACAGCGGTTGCGGCGGCGGAGGCGGAGGTTACTATGCCGTGAGGAAAATCCTGCAGGGTTAGTCGGGGAGGGGGAGGGGGGAGGAGGAATGATAGAAGGTGTAGTGAAGCGGCGGAAAGCGGAGCGGCAGGGGATGCCTGCCTGACCGCCGCAGCATGCTTCTCATGCAAAGGTGATCGCGGTGCGCGGTTATTGGACGCTTCGGCCGTGGTTCGTGCGCCGCGCGCTCGGCTGCGAGCACGCGAGCTTCCCCGGCCACGCCACCCCGAACCTCCCCGCCTCATCCCGCCTGCGACCAGGCAAGACAGTAGCCGGGCCTCGCACGCCTTCATTACTTATTACTCTACTGGCACGAGGCTACCTGGAGCTGTCGTCAGCCTTTCACCACAAATTCAGGTTTGGGAAGCAGTCACCTTATGCAGGGCTACTACATTGACCGGGGCACAGAGATAACGCGGTCCTACGCTTTTCTTAAAAACGCCGGGCAAGGATTCCTTTTGTAAAGAAATTCTACGCATTACATTCAAACATAGTCATTTATCACGAGCGTAATATTTATAATGTAGTGAACTGCCATGAAATCTTCAAACTAGCGTAATTTTCAAGAGATGAATCCAAATGCTGATCGGTAAGGGTTCACAAACTGTGGCGCGCGTACCGCTAGGAGTTACGTGGTAGGCCTGAAGAATGAATATATTAAATTAATATTTTCTCAGGAAGATTTAAACAAGAAATCAACCACTTAACGATTCTACTCGTGCATACTACTGACAAAATAATTTTGAAAGTCCGAATTCGATCGTCTTCAGAAAATTTCGTCTTCGTTATTGTAATTGAGTTTTGTATCTTTAAACCTAGTGTTTTGAATTGATTTATACAAACACAATACCTATATTTTCTGTTCTATTTCACAGACGTGCAATAAAAAACCTTTCCGGGACTTTCGTTTCTTCTGTACGTTTGCGTAATACAATCGAAAATGAAACAATGAACACCTTATCATGCACCGATGTTTTGCCAATTTTCATTAAAACTTTTGTAGGCTAGTAGCAAATCTACAGTTCTGATATTCCGACAAAAATGTTGGTATATTAAATACATGTGTCAGTAAGGTAGCCCAGTAAGATTTGCCACACAGAGAAAGATTAGAAAAGATAATGGGATACTACTACTTGATCCTTGATCAGGAGCTAGCACAAAGCTTAAATAAGAGCGAAAGTAACACATTGCACTGAAGAGAACTAGAGTTGCTTCAACAGCACATACATTCTCGCATCATTTGCAACGGTTACAACACTTGAAGATGCAAAAATGTTTCCAAAGAGCAATTTCTTTTCATGATAGGAATAAAACTGAAGTTCTACGGCTGAGAACAGCCATTCACATAAACACTATGCCACAAACCTCGCTGATAAACAAGATGCCTCGATGCTTTAAAGAGAAAGTTAAACATTTTAATATTCAATTTACGAAAATTCGGAGATTTCACATGTCTTTATTTCAAGTTGTAATTTTGAATAGGTGATATCAACAATAACCAAATACGTGTCGACTTTAAACTTGTCTCGTGCGGTCAGTACTGCTGCATTCTCGTTAGTTTCATCACATTGCAAATGCAATACGTTTCCTTTTCTTTTGTTTTCTGATTCGTGCGTTTCAGTATTTGATAGCTCCTTACCCTTCTCTTAAAAAGTTCAAAATTGTCTTTTCGTTTTTAAAAGTTTTACAAGCGAAGTGTAAATACCAACTACGGAACTTAAATCGATATCGACTTTTTGCAGTTGTTTGTTCGACGCATTCAAGCGGTCTAAAATGAATCCTCAAACCTCGGTCATAATAGCAGTTTCAAGTCGATTTAAAACAACAATAAGACCTTTAGCTCCCGCACGCGTTGACGGTTTTTGCGTAGAATCATCAGATACAATTTGACGGGCATCTAATACATTTTGCCAACGATGTTTTAGAGCCTGACATGCATCATCTCGAGCTGACCAGCGCGTAATTGAAAGACTTTTCAAAGAGGATGTACTGGATCCTTCATCTACTAAATTTTGAAGTATATCCCAACTTTTCGACATGTACTCTCAAAGGAAGCCCTCTGGAAACAAGACTTTTTATTACTAAAATGACACGCTCAAGAACGTTCCTCCAATAAGTTGCCTCGGTTTCAACTTGTTCAAGCAGCTGCTTATTCACTTGGTTTACAGTCCGCTGTCTATTTTTCAATGCGAACGGACAGTTTCTATGACATGTAGAATTCTCATGTTCTTTTAATTTGGTATGCGCATTTTCCAATCATTGAATCCCTCCGATAATTTTGTTCTTACTTCTGAATTGCTTGAAAACAATAGACAAACACTGCAGAAAACAGTTCCATTGCTTTTAGAGTAAACAAGCCACTTGCGAGGCATTTTTTCTTTACTGATATGCGTATACTCAAACATATTCGACG
>BOPP01000379.1:49296-92955 GCA_017312745.1 Gryllus bimaculatus | reverse complement strand
GTTAAATATAAGTCATAAAAAATACATATGATGTAGTATAAATAATACTGAACTATGTATATTCGTTTACTAATAAAGATATATTATATATATAAAAAAATGAATTGTCGAATGAACTGCAGCAGTGATCAGTTTCACATATAGGTTTAAAGAATTCATTTAATTCATTTTTTTTGTCTTATTAATTTCATTTTGACATTTCTCTTTCTTTTCATTTCTGATTTTTGCATATTGACTTCCGCTGAGCCTTTTTCGATAATCACTCATTTTAAAACTTCAAAATATCAATTTTATCCAGCAGGTTCTTACAATAAACGATACACAACAATAGTAACAAAAGAAAGAAAAGGGTTTTTCCAGATCCGTCTTCTAGAACTAACTCAAGAAGTAATAGATGTTGCTACTTTCTATATAGCGCAATATTAATGCATGGCGAAATCCGTCAGCGATTACTGATTGGCTAATTCAAACTCCTTACTCTAAGAATGTAATTCTTTTTGCTCAATCAGCCAATCAAGTCGTTGGCGAATTCTTTTCATGTATTCTGTAACATTGAAAATGTCCCTATTTGAAATTCAAACTTAATTTATAAATCAAAGGTTGAGGGGGCGGCTTTAGTCTCGTTTAAATAATTTTTTAAAATAAAAATATGATTTATGTTGTTATAGTTTTTAGAGAACTTAAATTTGTTTTAGAAAACATCAAGAAAATTTTGCGCCTTTGAAAATTTGCCGCCCTTGAAAATTTGCCGCCGTAGGCACGTGCGTACTGTGCCTATGCGTAAATCCACCTCTGTGTGTAGCACAGCATCAGTAGTTCTCAGCGTAAAAATAATCTGCTGAATGTTACCTAAGAATATACAATCATGAATGGAAAACCTGATTAGCAATGATATTAATATTTTCTGCGCCGTTTACACGTCCAACACAAATGAAAGTAAATTTGTTTTCAACATTACCCGATATTCTATTGCACACAGAGCAAATCCTACTTACACTCATTGACTGGTAAATCTGAACGAACGTTTAAAATCTTCCATGGCAATGAGTGATGTCATTTGGAATTTACAAGTAATATAGACCAATAGTTTTGGACAGGACAATTGAGCGGTTTCTGCACTGTCCTAGGCATCGTCCTCCAATGAACTTCCTCTCGTCGTTTCTGAATGTAAAGTCTCTATTTATTGTGCGGATACTTGCAAATGTAAAAAGTAAACAATAAAATATTCGTTTCAATTACACTTTATCCCGTTGCCTTGTCACACTTTCTTTTGATTGCTTCTCTTCCACTTTACATTCGAATGCATTCATTAAAAATACTCAAATGCTTACTATTAGAAAGAGGTTTAAAATGAGTAATGACACAAGTAAAATTCGAGGAAAAGAAATTCAAATAAATCCTTGATTCCTTCATTTGATCACACATGATGAAACATGGTGGTTGATTTCAAGAATCAGCGCCCGAATCTTTATGTACACTCGTGAAAACATAAAATTTCGCGTCGAAAATGCCTTTGCCCGTGAGGTTGATGGCGATGGACATCCCTTATTGTCGACAGCGCTGTGTAACATTTATTTTCGAACCTACGTTCTCTAGATCGAACTATGAAGATTATATATATTTTATTGGAGAGCGTATAAAATACTTCAACGTCCATTGAGAGCTAAATACTAGTAGTACAGAGGAAACAGGACTTCCGCGATTCCTGCACGTGAAACTGAATTGATATTATTTTGTAAACGTAATGTTGCTTTCAAATTTCGTTCCGTAAGTAGACACTGTGCGGTAGGCACACGCCACCCTCAAGACCATTCGTCTTTGTGCCTGGGCGTACTAGTGTCTAATAGACAGCTTCTCAAGCGAACCCGCCCAGACTGGAGCAGCATACAACTATGAGTGAACTATGCCAGATATCATTCTTCTCTTGGCTTCTCTCGGTTCACCGATGTTCGGTAGCAATCTTGCGAGGTTAGCTCCTGTCCTCGCCGCCTTTCCTGCCAACACAGTTATGTGGGGCCCGAAGCTGAGTCTATGGTCTATTTCGACTCCTGAATATCTTATCTGGCGCTTCCAGTCGATTCTCTCCCCTCCCAATCGGAGATCTGGGTAGTGAAAAGCCCTCCGGTCGGTGATTAAGACAGCTTCGGTTTCTTGCACTGCTGTCTGTAGCTATCGTCTATCTAACCAACTTTTAACCCTAAACAGCACTTCGTTCACCCTCAATTAGAGGAGTTTAATGTCATCGCTGTGGCTTGTTATTAGCGTATCGTCAGCATAGCCTATGAGCTGCGTATTTTTCGGGAGGTCAATGCTTAGAATGTCATCATACAGGACATTCCATAAAATTGGCACTAGTCTGGACCCTTGAGGAACACCGCATCTCACATTCTCGTCTATCCTGATACTGTCCACATAAGTTATCGTCCTTTCATGGAGGGAGTCTTCAATAAGCCTTTTGAGATATTATGGAATCATTTTGTTAACTAACGCTTCTATAATGTTCTTCCACCTAGCTGAGTTGAAGGCGTTTCTAATGTCATTGTTCATTGCCACGAGCGCGCAGAATCCCTTCTTCTCACTGACTCCTCTTCTGGCTGCGTCCGCTTTAACGATTACTTCCAGGATGGCATCCTGTAACATGTTTTACTTCCATCGGGACCTCTGAAAGCAGTTGAGATGTGTCCATAGCCTAAGCATCGATAACATCTTAATATCTGGGTCTTTTTTCTGACTCCACAGTTAACTCAGCCGATTTTAATTTTTCCTGTCGTTATGAGCTTTTGGGCTACCTTTTCGCCCAGTAGCATTGTGGCTGTTTGCATTCCTCCATATCCCCTACGTAACCTACAGGAGTCGGAGATCTGGTCTGCCGTTACCTCTATTATCTTGCTCACCGCTTCCAGTAACTCTTCCATCGTGACAGTTTCGTCAATATCCTACTAGGCGTTTTCGCGTAAGGGCACTCACTTTCGCTTGTTCCCCCACCGCCTTCTCCAGAGCCTCTTTCATCGCCTCAATATTGCCCGTATTATCTAGTACAAGGAGCACATCCGCCTTTCGGGTCCTCCTTGCAGCCTGTATTCTTGTATCGTAAACATTAGGATCCACGGCATTCTTCATCCTTTTTATGATGTCTGCGTATGTTTCACCTTGCCTAGCTGTCACCTCGATAGCCGGGTTGAATTTCTTACTTCACTTATACTCTTCTACCTTTTGGCTATTTTTCCTTTTACTTCTTTGCTGCTCTTCCCAGAGCTCCTCTTCTTGGCTTCCTTTCATCTCATGACGTTGTAACACTTCTCTCTGATTATCATTGCTTCCTCCAGGAGTATTCTCCACCGTGATTACTCTATTCTGATTATCTTTCTTGTCTTTTCTGTTAGACTCCTCTGATGAACTAGTTGCTCTTTTCCTTTGTGCTCGCATAGCATCCAATTTCTCTTCTCTTGCCTTGACTTTCTCTTTCGTAATTGACAGAAAGCTCAGGATCTCTGAAGCTCAGGAATCTTCTCTTCTGCTACTTCTTGCGCTGTATCCTTTAAAGCATCGTCCCTCTTCTTGCCGTGCCTTGTAGTCTCGGCATGTAGATCACACTTCCTCGGGAGGGGCAATCTATCATGCATCCACTCTTGCTCTTCACTGATGTCCTGCCATCTGTTCTTTAGTGTTCCCTCATGTGCTGTGGCCAAAGTTTTCCTTACTATCACTGGATTATTTCGTAACAAATGTTTTCCAATGACAGTTATCTGGGTATGCAAACGTTCTATGATCTCTATATTATCCTTCATCAGCTCTTTGATAGCTTCCCATCTTTCCGTCGTCCAGTCCACAGCATTATTTTCCCTCCAGACGTGAGGTCTACTCGAACAGGAGATTCACATGACGCATTATTTGACAGAGACAAGTGGTCCACGTCTCTGTCATTTCAGTCGTTGGATGACGACCGCCGGGGACCTGCTTGCCCACCCCCGACTGCCGGTACTGGGGCTCCGATCCCCTGCACCGTAACGGTTGATCCTGGGGGACCTTCCATCTCGGGTTTCTTTTTCAGGGTCACCTTCCCCTACCGTTTTAACGCTACCGCCAGCGTAACCCCAGTAGTGGGGCTGCCACTTTGCTGCGCCTGGGCCTGTAGGATTTCTTTAAGGGTGACTCCCCTATGAGGGTTGGCTTCGCCTGCCTACAGAGCCCTTCCTTCTCTTAAGAGGAAGTTTGAGGTGTTCGATTGTTCGATTCCTAAGCCGGTGGGACTCTTGCGTTTTTTTCGCCCTCAGAAACGTTGGCCTTCCCACGTTGGCATCTGCCGATCTTGGAGGTAGGCGCTGCTTCCTCTTCTGGAGTACTTTTTAGTCTCGTCTCTCTCCTTCGGCCCTGGTCCGGCTAGGAGGCCCTACAGGTAGCCTTACGCTACCGCCGGCATGGCTCTCAGAGTCATAGATACTCCAGCTCCACGCCAAGGTTCATGTTACTCCCGAGGCGGAGATTATTATTATTATTATTATTATTATATTATTATATTTTATTATTATTATTTTATTATTATTATTATTACATATTATTTATTACTTATTATTATTATCTATTAAATTATTATTTATTATTATCATATTATTATATATGATTATTATTATTATTATTATATATTATTATTGTATGAATTCTGTTTCTGGATAAAATCTTCCAGGAATGAGATACAACAGTCAACGGACCATTAATGGTGAGTATCCGATAAAACTTTCTCCATTTTTCCATTTTCTTTTATTTGCATTGCCTATAGCAGCTGAAATCTGGAAACCTTTTCCGGTATGGAGGACTGAAGGTTATGATGTGTTTTGGGATTCCGATTATGAATTAAGTAAGTGATTTTGGTTAATCACTGGCCTGTATTTTTAAACAAATTGATGTTTAAAACTTGTTTCAATGGTTTATAAGTAATTGACCATGGCTTAACTCGAACTCGCTTAACTTGTCCGAGTCGTCAGTGTTTAGGACAAGTAACTTCGCAAGACGATATCTTGGTCGGGGAGCAGTGAAGTCCCCATTCCTGACTCGTCACATTAATAATAAAAATATGCAATAAGTTAACTTAAAAACTCCTGATGGATTTAATAAAAGAAACAACGAAGTGGAAGGGTAAGTACCCCCGACAACTGGTTATTTCTAAAAAAACAAGGAAACTCATTAGCAGTGCCATTGGCCAGCAGCCGACCGCAGACACAATCGTAGCTCCGATCGCGTGCAGTGAAAACAGTTTTATCACAATTGCCATTTTAGTTTTGAACTTAATACGGTTACTTACGGGTATCTCTTGTCCCCACGAGTTAGTGACGTGTCTGAAATCAAACTGGTATGGTCAGGCCGGGCATGCAGCGCGCTAACCTTTGCAAGGCATGGAGCCTCCCGCGACATCAGGCTTTCCTATACCTCAAACACCGGTCCACCTCAGGTATCTACTCACTCAAATACTGAAACCTTACCAGCAATTGTTCATGTCCAACAGAAGTGGTTTTCCACAAGGATCAGGCCATGAATTATCGACTCGCCCAAGAAGCGGTCTCACTATTAGAGCATTACATAAACAGTTCTATCGAATTATTGACCGCCAGGTGACAATAAGCGTTCATATCAAGAATTGGCTAATATAAACAGCAGGTGTCGTATTCGTTCTTACAGTTTCATCAAACTAAGCCGACAGCGCGTGACGAACAACCATAAAGCTTCATTTAAAATAGAAAACTATGGAACTGAATTGCAGACCACTTGTAACAAAGACCAAAAATAATTATTATATCTACGCTTTTGTCCATAATCCCACAATTCAGTAATTAGAAAATGAACTCACCACAAAGAATATCAAATTCGGGCATCTAAAATTTCATTTGTAAAAGCTGGTATTCCAGGACAGAGGAATTTTCTCCGCACTATTATGAGTTTCGCATAGACAAAGTGTTATATGTGGGCCCTCGAAAGATCTTGAGTCGTACTAACAGATTCTACTACTGTGCATTATGATGGCTCATCATATAAGGAATATTTATTACAAAACTGATGGAAAAGTCTTCTCTTAACTGTCACCAACAGGGCACTTGCCTGGACAATTTGCCCTTCACATAACACCTCTAATCAAGCACAAGACCTACCAAGCTCGCTAGGGCAGTCGCTCCATGAAATCTGACAATCAGGGAAAATCCGGTGACATACCAAGACCCTGCAATCAATGGGGGAAAACACCTTGGACCTGTTCAGATATTCCAAAGTCCACAAATGATCTTACTTAAAGAAATTCCCACAAACTGGTCCCCTCACTACCTATCTAAGTCTCGTATTCACTACTAGAAGCTAAAAGAATGACAGAAACCCAATAAGACAACATAGCTCCTTAAGAATATAAAAGATGCCTCCAGTACTGGACTTCCTCCTTACCCTTCATGTAAGCAACACAACTGAAACAAAGAATATGGAAGAAGATCTTGAAAGCCCAACAAAAAAAGGAAAAAAAGACATAAAGAGAAAATATGGAAGAGTTGATTACCCCTATCAAACACATCATTGAAGACTAATCAAAGATAACTTCCCGCTCACTTACAAATTCACTTTAAATCCTTTTTAGAAGAAACTCTTTCAGTGACTAATGATCCATATAACTATATAAGCCTGCTGAGTTACTTCACAGGACATATTCATCCCATCACCAAATCATGCAGCAATAATTTGTTATCCTCATCTCACCAACAAAATCATAAAAGCGATTCACCCAGCGAATTATCAAGAAAATCAACTCATTATTTAATACATGCAGATGAATTTCAAGTACTGAAACAGATCTGCAGCTATAGAAATTCAACACCAGTTAATGTAATCACCCCATAGAAATTTAAACCATCTGATAACATCTGAAAGGTAGAGTAAATATAAAGGAAGTAATGATAGTCCTTCAATGGATTTAAAATGGCTTTTTATAGCAGGCTAGAAACAACTTACAATATTGTGCAAAACCACATAGCCCTGATATAATATGTATACAAAGGAAAAACAACTTTAAGGAAAATCACATGCGGGAAAAATAAATACTCGGATATACATTGTACCTTTAAAAATAGAAGTAAATCCTGAATATGCATGTGGTAGCTGTAGGCAATATATCCAAAAATCGATTCCCACTCGAAATCTAAATTCAAACTGACATTGGAATTCGTCCCGGCAATTTAAAAATTAATATTCATACTAACCCACGTATGTATCGGAAATATTCTATAATCCCTAAATAGGTACCACTAACAAGAAATCGCAACTGCATGATATTATTAAACCAAATAAAGAGCCCTTCATAATTTTGGAAGACTTTAACTGCCATCACTCCTTATGGGGATCGTGTACAAAATGATAAAAGAGCGCCGATTATTGGAAAAAGTAATTGACGATCATGACAGATCATCCCTTCAACTCTGGGTGATCCCACTCATATTAATATCAGTAATCAACATGGCTAAGTTGCGATTATGTGTCAATAGCTTCTCCCACAATAGCTCAGAAATGTACTGGAATGTTATGACTTCCCCTTACGATAGTGATCATTTCCAATAACGGGATTGATATCCACGAAACCAAGTGTGTCCATTTAGTCATGAATCGGCGCAACCCAATCCCCAATTATAAGAACATTAAATTGGACTGATATCAGGCAAAAAAATTGGTATGAGCACCTCAACGAAGAATATATTTTCAAGGACATAATAACTTTGACCAGATAGTTAGAGAATTCATTACGTAATATCATATCCAATTTGCCTTAACTCAATGGACACAAATGCACCATGCGGGACCGTTTAAGTTCAAAAACGCGCTTCCCTGGCTTGAACTCTGAATGCAAAGTTATGCTATTACTAACGCTAAAAAAGCATTAACGCGTATAAAAAAAGAAGGATACATGATAGCGACATCAACTATAGAGAACTAGAGCCTATTGCCCGCAGAACTGTAGAAAATAACAACAAAGCAGATACATGGAAACTGAATTATATTCCTCAATAAACTGCAATGCGAGTCAACAGAGAGCGGACAAAAAATCAAAATCCACTACGTACGGTATGAAGACTAATAGTACTATTACATCTTCCGTTGCGTTAGCAAACTGACCAGATAATTAAGAGACCGCCAAAATTATTGCTGAGGGGAATTTGTCCCGCCGAAACTTTCCCTGAAAAATTCCCAGCACTTCCACAATTACCATACGGAATTCATCACCTTATAAAAGAAAAAACAGACTGAAAGGGGAACCAAATATGAACATATTGAAGGCAGCATCTATGATAATGACATGAATTCCTCCAATTTCTTCAAATGCCACGAACTTAACAAGTTTAAAAAAGAATACAACCCAATCTCAGCTACTGGCCAGACAAAAATTCCAAGACTGTCACCTAATTAAAAAAATCTTTCCCAAAAAAACGTGATAACATTTTTATTTAAAAATAATAACCAATATATGCTAAATAATGTTTTTCCTGAACTCTCGGATAGGACTTGCCACAGTCACTCCGATTCACAAACCTGGCAAGACCGAGTCAAATAGCTGCTTATAATTACCGACCACGTCTCAACTGACTGCAACCTATACCCAAAATAGTTAGAAAAAATCGTTACAAAAGAAAAGGTGGTTTCCCTTGAAATCTCAACATTTATAAAGACAACAAATTGGATTCAGAACTGCGACACTCCACCACCTACACATACTTATCAGCACGACAACCCGAATAATCCAAGAAGCCTTGCTTCAGACAGCATGTTATCTTATAGTCACAATCTAGACATCGAAAAACATGACGAGTACTTGGTAATGGACACACCCCATAGCCTTGCTTAAATTACTTAGTCATTGGTATCAAGGCGCAATATGTTTAAGTTCACTTAACCACTTTCATTAGCCAACAGATGTATTCAAGTACGTTACAGAAAATAATTTATCAACAATTAAGAAACTTAATAATGGGCTACCGCCAAGGGTATCAGTGCTCAGTATGGACTCTAAATTTTTTTAATCTCCCATAAAATGATGCTGATGATATTGTAAGCCCAGTTGTCAGTGCGGAAATACGCGATGATAATTGTGTTACTATGCAAAAGAAGAAACTTTCCGATTCAACCAAGAATTAATGCAAACTGCTGTAAACCTGTATTTTACAAATGGTCAATGAAAAACGGTTTCCAAATGTCGACTGACAAATCTGGAATGTATGATTTTTTTTCTAAAAAATGAGCCCCGTCCATGCGAAACTATTTCCTGGCCAAAAAGCCATTAAGACTGTTAACAACCATACAAAAAATCTTGCGGACTTATAAAATTTGAACGAAAGCTCACATGGGCAAGAAACATATCCTCTAAAACATACGCATAGAATTGCAAAAAATCCGACTGAACATCCTGAAAGTCGTTAACAATCAACACAACTGGGGATCAGACCAAAGATACCTTACTACTTAATACTAAGCCTTAATAAGAAGTAAGATAGATTACGGATCTATTGT
Source organism: Gryllus bimaculatus (assembly GCA_017312745.1). Taxonomy (NCBI): domain Eukaryota; kingdom Metazoa; phylum Arthropoda; class Insecta; order Orthoptera; family Gryllidae; genus Gryllus; species Gryllus bimaculatus. The sequence continues at coordinate 83,430 of BOPP01000379.1, read as the reverse complement.
ATATACTTCAAGCGTACAACTCAACTCTCAAGAAACTGGACACTCTGGCACAATTCGGACTCGCAATAAGCACTGGTTGCTTTCAACAAGTCCAATTGTTAGTATTACCCTCATCGAAGCGGCTTGAAACTAACCTCACATTTCGAATGATAAACCGAAGAGTATAAGATTCGTACATTGGGGAAGATGCTCCAGCAATGGGAACCGAGATTGGCGATGTCAAAGTCTAGTAATACCATAAATCAATCGATTCTATTCTACACTACAAGTCGGACCCCAAGATGACTTAGACGCGGAAACCAAGTTTAATTATCACGAATCAGAACTGGTCATTTCTAAAATTAACAAGGTACTTGCTGATGAGCAATACCTCCCACCACTGATGTGGATATGTCGCCAAGTATACTATCAGATTTAACATATTAATTATGTCCTGTCGGTAAAGATGGATCACATTAGAAACTATGTATTTTATTCCAATGAACAAGTGAGAGAAAATCCAGTACTCTGTTGACTCTTCAAACCCAGATTGTTTCAAAATTTGCCAAAATCAGCAAATGTCATGTCTGAAATAGTATATATGGTATGTAAGTTCTCCCGTATCTCTAGCTTGAATGTTGTAATGATCCTACCCCGGATGACAATTGTATGATTAATGTTGACAAATATGTAAGATTCATTAGTCGATGTTATAATTGATTAAGTTAGGAGTGATTTATTATATGTATTGTGATGTGTGTAACCTTTGAACTTAAAGATATGTTGTGACCATATGTTGTGGCACCATACTGTATGATGATGTATGTAGATAAGTAATATGTGATACTGTATTATGGTAGACCATTAATATATTCTGATACTTTTGTGTTATGTAATGAAGATGAAGTCATAAGGTGTCCTGTAAACACCTGTAATTAAAAATGTCGCTAATAACTTTAGTCGTTGATGCGACAAAAAATAAACAGAAAAAAAAAGAAACTATGTTGGTAGCAATCCTGGGAAGAATGAATAAATAAACAATTTTAATAATCATTCGGAAGCAATTCGAAAAGGGGGTACAAAAATTTGGAAGAAGCACTTAAAGAGCAAAAAGATATTTACACGGAAAGACAGTTTAATATAGGCAACTGTTATAATTGTGCGATCGAAATAATTTGAAATTTCAGCAAAGCAGGTGAACCAGAGGACAATGAACTTCGAGGAACGCGGCGAATTGAGACATTCTTTATCCACACGTATGCAATGTTTTTATCCTCAGTTTGTATTCTCAGTTCAATTAATAGATTTCTATTTTCTGGTGTCAAGGCTTCGTTGAAATGTAGGCAATTCCTATTTCATTATTTCTCCCGGCTCATATTATTCCATCATTGAATTCAATCATCTTGCTTTCTAAAAACATTCCTTTGATTTTATTTCTTGAATTTCACAACTAATATTTTATTGCTCTTCATTGATACTATTTGTGTCTGCGTCGCTCCACATTCCTCATTGGCCTATTTGTTCGGCGTTTTTTTATACTCTTACATGGGAGAGGCGTTGTCGGCCATTCATTTCCACACATTTTCTTTTCTTGTTTGGCTAGTTCGGTATCTCTTTTTACTAAGTTTTCCTTCAGAATGTTCACATCTTGTTTCCCAAGTTTGCATTTTTGATATTTTCATGTATTTTCTTAGTCATCTCTTCGAATTTCTCCGACATATGCTGGATGAATTTGATCAATTCTAGCATTAGTTTCTTCATGCCACGTGACAAATCGGGGACCAAAATTCACAAGGCCACCTTCTAGATTCCTCTCTTCATTTTTTAGATGTGAATTATCAATGCGTGAGTGTCCTCGTGTAGCTTTATTGTCTCTGCGTTTTGTACACCGCCATTCTGACTTTGCACCACGCGGTTTCGCCTTATCAGTACTTTTCCTTATTGAGCATGACCCCAAATGATACAGATTTTGCAGCATTTTACACCATCTGGTATTTCTTCATCACATAGGTTGCACATGCTCATGATTGTGATGATAAAAATACGAAGTAGGGTTTCACAAAATAAGTACACGACACTTGATTGAGCTGTGGGAAATACACGAGAACACTTCCGCACGGTACGAATGCCGAAAACTAACTAAATAATAATAATAATAATAGTAATAATAATAATAATAACAACAACAACAAACCTCAGCGCATGAAATGGACTAAGGACTTAAATATATCCATTATGCATGCGTACTTTTTGGCTACCAGACTTGAAGTGGACATGAAGGGATACAGGAAGCGATTTTTCGAAAGATGGTTAATGCTGGTTTTGAATATACCGGTATCCGAGCAGAGACTGTACAACTATTAGCGCACCATCATTACCAGGAACGTTCTCGCAACTGCAGATATATATATATATATCATGAGAGAGAATGTTAGAGAATCCTTCGGTATTGAGAATAGGAATGAGACCGATGAAGGAAGGAGTAATGAAGACCCACAAGCTAATCAGGAATGGTCTGTGGAGACGAATTGTGATGAATCCTATCTCCCAGTGCCTGAGCAATTTTTTTGGATTGCGCATTATGTATCAATGAAGACATACTATCATGGCTATTCCATTATCCTCCAGACTCTGGATCCCACGAGTGGGAAACATCGGAACACACAGTACAGTCCGCTAAGCCCACCAAGCCCCCATTATTGAGGCGAATTTAAGGCAAAATTGAAAGTTTTTGGCGGCACATACGCACTCTGGCAGCCTTCTTAAAAGCTCCTGAGAATGCAACTAGAAAGGTCTCCAATGCAGTGAAGGCGATTGGACAAAAGTTGAGAATTCGAAGCACTCAGACGAATTTTGAGGAGAGGCTCCGAGACCGACTTGAGTATCTGAAAGAGCGCGTCGCAGCCCTTGGGTGTCGTGTAAGAAGATACCAAAAAGCAATGAGACGAAGACAACAGAATGCTTTATATTCATGCAACCAGAATAAATTTTTCAGGCAACTCAACGATCAAAGGAAGTAGCCTGAAACAGTTCTTAAAATCTCCGATATGGAGGAATATTGGAGTAATATATGGATTATCCCCCAGACCCATGATGATGGAGCTTACTGCTTAGCAGAACAGGAAGGGATGTGTTGTGATATACCTCATATGTGCTCTCCTAATATTACACAGAGAGATATCTTCAATTCCATCAGAAAGACGTAGCATTGGAAAGCAGCAGGTACTGATGGGATTCAAAACTTTTGGTGAAAGTATTTCCCGTGTACTCATGCGGTTTTGGCCAGGTGGTTTTCATTAATATTTGGTAGAAATCGTTTTATCAAATCAAAATTATATAATCGTCAATTATGTAATTTCTTCAAAATTCAAGTATTCGCCTTGTTCGCAAACGCCAATTTTGGCTGCTTTAGGCATAACATTGACAAGACAAATGTAGAATGTTATTTAGAGAATTGTGGTAATGTTGTTTAGAGAACCGTGGTAATGTGGAATGAATAAAATTTCTATCCAGACGGGAATCGAACATGTCACTAGTCGAGGCACAACACATTGACACTGCGCCATCCATTCGCTGCCATATTCTTTTTTAAAACACGTTTTTACTAACGAAACTGGAAACCAACATAACGTATACAAAAATCAATGTCAATTCAGTTTCATGGGCAGGAATCATGGAGTTCTTTTACGTCTATACTACTACTATTTAACTCTCAATAGATGTTAAAATATTTTATACGCATCCCAATGAGTGAAATTTAATCTTCATTGTTCGGTCTAGAGAACGTAGTTTTCAAAATCATCGTTAGATATCGCTGTCGACAGGCAGGGATATCCATCGCCAACAACCTCTCGGAGCAAGGCATTTTCTATGCAAAATGTAGTGTTTTCTCGGGAGTACATGACCAAAATGAAAGAACTTAATACGGCGAAAAAAAATACTTGAAGAAAAATCTCAAACCTCAATTTCGCGGTGTAGGAAGACGCTGGAAAAATTGAAACTTTTGATATTTTCTAAAATTTAGAGTCCACAGTGAACAACGGACCTATGTTATCTTTATAAGTGTACTTTACACTATTCTTTAAAAAAATTAAAAACCAAATTTGGAGTTTTCGAAAGTACAGAGAAAAAATTTGGAGCCATTAAAAAAAATTGAAAATGTCGCAGGGGTTTGATATAAAGTACTCCCAAATTTTAGAGAAAGATTTTCAAAATCACAGCGCTTCGCGTCGAGCCAGATCGACTGAGAATATCCATTTTGAAAAAAAATAATTATGGTTTAGGCGCTAGTGATGTCCACAGAGGAACAAACAGACAGACGGACGTTTTGAAAAAGAATAGGGGATCCCAAAACGTGCATTTCCGTTGAAATCTCGAAATCGATTTTCCGCAGAATTACATGACTTTCTCTATACGACGTATATTACTTCATATATACGTACGCATATGTGTATATGGTAAGTAAAAGAAGTACGGGTAGCCGAGATCGCTAAGGCAGTCGTTTGAGTTGGTTTGGACTTTTTCAAATGATGGTTGAAATTGCAATGGCGCGAAGTGCACCTCTATCGTATACTTAGATATTCTACTTCAAAAACATGATATTACTTCTCCGAAAATCCAGCCTACTCATCGCTCCATGGCTATACATTCGCTCTCCATGTCTTGACTCATTAATCAAAATAAATACAAGTCTCAACTCTTTCGTCAAAGATGACACCACCGACATTATATATCAATCCCTATTCAGAGAACTACAATATCAATATAAAGAGTACATTCAAATTTATATGGATAGTTCACGCTTCAAGTTTGGATGAATCATCGCAGTCACAATTAACGAAAATATCCTTCGAAGTCGGTTACATAATTCATTTTTTTTGCCGTGAAGCTTATGATATCCTTGCCGCAATCAAATACATTAAGAAAAACATGACAAATATGTTATATATACTGATTTTTTGAGTGCACTAAATTCTCTAAGTTATTTATATAACAATGAACCAATTATAAATGATATCATCAATATCTATAATGATATGTCATATAACAAAATTTACATAATTCTTTCATGGATATCATCCAATAAAGGAAATCAAGGTATTCTGGTACATTCTTGCTAGATCACTTTGTACATTTTGTAACATCCCTATAACTCTCCAACATATTTTAATAGATTGCCCAGTGTACTTAGACTCACGAATTGCATATTCACTTACAAATTGTCTCCCCAAATTACTTACTAAAACATCTCAAGTATATAATATTTTCAAATTTCTAAAACGTGTAAATTAATTTAATACACTATAAAGAATTGATATATGGGCGCTTATGACCTTGAAGTTCATGCGTCTAAAAAATTAAGGCTTATCAAAAAATGTCTATAACTTAAACATCCAAGAAAGCCATTCAATATATGGCCATATGAAGGGATAAACAATAGTTGACAAATCTATTTCAGTTTATCATTTAAATACTATTATTAGAACACAATAGAACCGTTTCTACAAATTTAATCCTCATAGAGATAATATAGATATAGTATATAATGACAAATTCAACTATGAATATATGCATGCGTTCCATACATTGGGAAATATTATCACCCAACAATGAGATTTCTCTGAATTTAAATCTGCCGTGGCTATCTCTTGAGACTTCTTTTATCGAAAGCAGCTCTGGAAATTAGAACTTGCAAGTTTGAAAATAGTAAATATTACGTGAAAGTTTTGTAATGCTTCAGGGAAAAGCGCCGAATTTCGACAGAAAAACTCGTCCTATGAGACTTCGTTACCGATAAGGAAGGTAAGTCCTGTTCCTGTTAAGTGCTGTAAGTATGTAGTATATTACACCCTTTATACGTTTGAAGGTCCTTGATAACGAAAAATGTGTGCCTTACCGTCCGTCTTCCAGACTGCTTAATGTGCGTCAACTGCTAAGGTCATTGTACTCATAAATGTAAAGTAATTAGATCCGCGGGAGTAGGCGATGATCTGCCTCCGCTGGATGAAGAGATGGGACGCGACCTACCGTTGGCTGGCAGGATGATTCCCATCCAGGTATCTCTCACCAACGGGGCACCGCCCCAACCGGGACAGCTCTAAGTTCGCGACCGGTCTCCCGGTAAGTAAGGTATTGTAGTGGATGTAAGTGTAAATGTATGTAAGGTGTGAGGATATGACAAGGACGAGGAATGAAAGATCGTAATGTTCCGACATTTGCCAGTTTTGATCAGAGAAACTACGAAAAACTACCGATGAGAGCAGCCAGTCGCTAGAATTATTTTCTAGACAGTGACTGAATTCGACCCAGCTAGTGTCGAAAATCCCGTTACGGTCGGAACTCGAACCTAAGACCTTCCGATCAAATGCACTGGAGTGACTTCAGTTGATGCCTCGAGTCACCACTCCCGGTCATTCATCCTTCATCATCATTGTCATCCCCCATCCCCGCAGAGGCTGAAAAACTTGGGGTTTAAAAATGGACATTGTAGTAAAGCAATGTTAGTTGTAATGGCCTAGTAACAAGTAACGGGTCTCGCATTGCTTGCAGCATCTCTGACTGTTCTCCAGACAAGAACCCGCGCTTCAGCGACACCTCAGTACAATGTTGAAAGTCTGTGCGGAGGCTCTTGCTTTGAGATGAGAGGGACCGCGATTGACAATGGTCGCATTCATAGCGTTCGTTAGGTACGACTGGTGCCTTTCTTCTCGCTCCCAGTGAAGAGTGCTTCAACGTGAACTAGCCAGCAATACTGTCAGCTTTGGCGTCCCGGCGCTGACTGAGTGTGGAGTCCAAGTCGCGACTTCCCAATAGATCTAATGCACGCGAACGTGTACGAGCCTTTCTTCTGTATCCTTGCAGAGACACACGACGAGAGTCGGTTACTCGCTCGTTACAGCTCTCCGGCATAATTAACAACAGTAGACTAGAAATCAGGGCATGGATCTGTAACATTAACAACTTTCATTGTTATATTTAACCGTTTGATTGACAAATAGATACCTTTCTGCCGTAAAAAGGCGTGAACTTTGTCCGGTGGCAAATTACAAATAAAATAATCTTAAAAAATAGTCTAAATGTTCACAATAGTAATACACGATAATATTAATAATACGAGAAGTACTGCAAATTTTGATACCATTAAAATAATAGTGAAAGGAAATAGTACTATTATATAAATACCAACATTACAAATAGTACGCAGCAGTCTTAGCTTCCTTCTTATTTTCTCTAGTGTTTCTCACCCAAGAGTATATTTAATTTTCATCCTTTTTTATAATTTGTTTTTCTTAAACAAACCTAGACGTTCGTTTCTGAACGCATTCAATGCTCTGTATTTCCTCAGTTCTGTACGGGTACCAACAGCTTGGGGCATATTCAGTATAGTCGCGGCACATTCCGTCATACCTGACCAATGACGTGTATACTAAATCTTTGCATTTATTGCCTCCTTTTAAATTTCTCATTACGAAGTTATGACTTTAGTTATGACCAAGGTTTATTTAATGCTGAATTCACCTGTTCTTTCTAAGTTAACTAGTTTTTAACATTATTCCCAGGCATCTACATCTATCTGTGCATAGAATTACCTGATCTTCGAGAAAATATTTGCATTTTTGTATAGATAGATGGGGGTTGGAGGAGATTGAAGTTCTAATGAATTTGCTAAAATGATGTGTAGCAATCATGCTGGAGCGCCTCACAGATATTTTGAGGTAAGGTCAAGCCAGCTAGAGCCCATGCATTGGGTAAAAAAAGGGGTAATAGTTCGGGCACCCAAACTATTTATAAAATGAATTATATTTATTTCGACACGCACATTAATTCAGTCATGTTTAAGTACAAATCATTTCTGTATTCGTTTCTCAATGGTGTCATAAGTGCATTTTTCAAACAAGGTCACACAAGAAACATGGTACTTGGAATTTCCGGCGTTCCCAGAACCAACAATTCGTCGACGTTCTATCTGTAAAATAGAAAAAGATTTAAATGAATTTCATGAAAATTATTGTACTAGAAGTGATGGTCACACTTATGAATGTAAAGAATGCATAGGAACAAAAGTACAATGTCTCTGTAGATGTATAGTCAATAAATATTATTTGAATAATCATATGAAAAGAAATATACCCATATATATTATAATGATTATCCATATGGTAATGTATTAATATGATCGACTTGATATATCTTATAATCATATGGTGATAGAGCGATTTTTCTAATTTTTAATTGCACTTAGCTTGTATTCTTTTGATGTAATATTATGCACATCTTCATTCATTTCTACATCATTGAAAATGTAATTATTCGAATTATATATTTTCAATATTTTGTATTCGAATACCTTACATACCATTTTTCATTACAATATGTTTTAAATGCTGAGACTTTTGATCTTATTCCTACAAATTCTCGAATAAGTGTACCTAAATATTCATCTTTAAAGTTAGACTGTATTTTATTCGAGGTATAGATTCCAAAAGATAAGTACAAGTATCAACATGTTTAATATTTTCTTTATATGGTCATAAATATTATCCGTTTCAATATGGATAATAAATGAATATGTATCTGTGTCTAACAGTTTCCTATAGTTTCCTATTTTGGTTTTAAAACATAATAAAATTTATACATTAATAATTTTGACAATTCCAATACTACGAATACACCAAAAATAGGTTAATTTGATATCACTTTCGCTCTCAAAATACATGATCTTCATCAATAATTGTTCTCGAATCATATACTTGATGTATTTGAAAATGAATATAGTTGGATAGAAATTTTACATCGCATTTTTTCGTACAATTTCCATTTGTTTACCATATACTGCATTATTCATAAGTTAAAAAAGTCTTTTTCAAAATCATTATCAGCTTGTTGTCTCAGTTCTGTAACTTTATCAATATACGAGTATGTTTTAACCACGCTTTTTAATCATAGAACATAACTTTGATTAATACGTTATTGTAAAACATAGTTTAACATTCTATAATCAATAACAATTCATTTTACCTTTTAATGTATTCACAATGTTATATCTTTTGGTACATATTCCTTCGTTTACAAAACCTTTTTGATAGTTTGATAATTGGAGTATAATGATCAGGACATAGCGGAAAATCTTTAAAATTATCAAGTAAATGATCTGGAATGTTTAAATCTGCTCCAAATGCATATCCTTTATAACCATCATTCCAAATATAATCGATTGTAAATATTGTTTGTTTATTAAAATATCCTATTGATAATGGTTGACTTAATGAATGGCCGTACAATTTATTATCTAAATGCATGATGTAACTTAATTTTTTTACAATTATTGATACCTGTGTTTTCTGATATATTTTGATAATTTTATTTTTTGAGGTGTTTGGTCATAGACGTAACAATTATTTGCTAATGCATAACTGTTTGGTACCATTGATACACCATCCAAATTCCTTTTTCATAGACTTCCTATAAATCTTGATCAACAATAACATATAGTTTTGTCCTGTGACTTTTAAAGTTGTATGATCAGCTAATTGTGGCGCTGATACACAATATACAAGATCAAAATCATAATATTTATAACATGTTTCTCTAAAATTTTTAAACACATCGCTTAATAAGAGATAATTTAGTTTGAGATATAAATCATCATCTGCAATCGTTTTTACAATTAAAATCTTCATATACTTTTGTAACAAATTTTAAATATACTCGTTTATTATTTAAAACCGATTTCAGATGTACCTCGACAAATGTTAATTATTGTTGAATTGTATCATAACTAGCAATCCACTTACATTGATAATCACACTTTTGTAATACTCAATGTATGTTTTCATATCTGAATATGTTATTCAGATTATTAATTTTTTTGTATTCAATTAGTTTAGAAACTTGATCATTACACATTTTACATGACACAACAAGCTTTTAATATACAATTTTCGTCCTTACGTTCAAATTTAACACGTTCAAGAGCATGCTTAGATTTACAATGAACGCAATATGCATTGTTCACTCCAGTTAATTTTTTTACAGCTTGATTTAAAATCGTATCTAAAAATCAATATCTGTCCATAAATCTAAATACAATAATATGATCCTTAATTTTTGTAAACGTAATGTTTTTTTCAAGTTTTGTTAATATAAAATGTGTTAGTATACGAGGAGCGTCACAAGGGCGAAGAATGACTCAGTATCAAAGCGTTGTTTTAGAGCTCGTGAAGTAGCGGATTCGGTTTCCAGTCTACATAGACATTTTAATCATTCTACAGTGCAATAAAATCCACTAAATTACAACATTTTACATTTGTCGTGACAATTTTTTGCATACAACGGTGAAAATTCGCTGCCGCGAAGAAGGCGTTGTGAAGAAATTAGAAAATTGATCATTTTTTATTAAAAATTAAAAATTGTGCATTATGTAGTGCGGAGATAATAATATATGTTAGTCCTATAAGCTAAGCAATAACAATAAAACTAAGCAAAAAGTCCCCTACTCACGTGGAACAATCAAAATATGTAAAAATTAAATGTTGGCCGATAACACTTAATTCAGGGCTCTAGTTTGAAAATTGGACTTTTCCATTCGTCTGCTTTGAGAAAAACAAAAAAAGTCATATCATTTGTTTAAAACATTCTGATGCTAAATGTTTGGGATTAATTCCCTTGGCTAGTAAAAGCAATAACAATAGAATAAGATAATTTAGGAATGCCTAGTCATTACGAAGAAAGTTGAACTAAAAATTTAAAAAAGTATAATTTTAAAATTTATTATTATAATTAAATTATATATTATTTTATATTAAAATTAATTTTATAAATTTAAATATTTTTGTATTTTTGGTCAAAACGTTTTTGGGTGAAAAAGTACTTTTACAATAGTGTTAATTATTTCAATTCGATTTCAATATATCATGTGAAATTTCTTATCAAATATGATGATCAGCAGCCCCAAACTGCTGACTTCCACAACACTAATCATTTTCAGAACCAGCTCAATCAATGCTTAGGCCAGTTTGATTTCTATAGAATGATACATGTGCTGATTAGATGTACTTTGCGACGAAATGAAGATTATGGAAAGATCGCGTTCTGATATTAATTCATTATTATTCATAATCCTTTCCATAATCTTCAGGAGCCCTTTGAAGTGAACAAAAAACGCGTTTTGTTACAAATCATTTTATAAACCGACGCGTAATTGCAACGGACCCCTATTGAAACCAGTAGCTAATTTTTCACCTTCGGTGAAAAAGTTGCGTTTTGAAACGAGACCCCTCAATTCGCCGATTCACGCAATATTAGAACAATTTTGCATTTATTTCAGTAGAATTGACATTTGATGCATTCGGAGATAACGCTCGGGCATTGCCTGCAGCCGTTCGTCATTCGTATTAGTTCTGTGAAAGGAAACAATCTGAATATGTTTTCCGCACCCAATACGGAGGCATGTATCATACATAATATCGTCAAGCAACATGAGATAGTTTCAGTATTCTTCTAAATGCTTTGAGACCTGTAATAATGCAAAGCACACTTCTTAGATAAATAAACACATACTAATAATAATAATAATAATAATAATAATAATAATAATAATAATAATAATTTTCCTTTTGAGGAAATCAGAGTATAAATATTGGTGAAATATAGGATTAAACAAAAATGCCTAATTATTTTTGCGCTGGCCAGTGTTAAGAAGGCGTGCGACAAGTGTTAAGACTGTTCCTGCAAGTCGCTCCTGAGCTATTGAATTCAATCACACTCTACACACGAAATTTGAAAAAAAAGCACTATGTGATAAGTATATATGTCCCTAATAATACCTGGGCACTGTCACTGGATAAACTCAGTTGACAGATTTTTCAAGAAAAAGTGTTCAGAAAGCGATCGAAGTACCGCCCGCGTGCGCGATGCATAGGTAAATCAAGAAGAAATTAACGTTAATATATTGCTCTATTATTTTTACTTTTACAAAAATTAAATGATCTCGTAAAGCGCAAAAAATGACCATGAAAATGCGCTCGTAAAATAAAAAAACATCAACAGGAAGACAAGAAAAGATACATCAGGATGGCAATCACGCATCAAGAAAAAATTCTTGCAACTCAAATTCATTTCCAATTTGTTCATTAGGATAAGTTCAATTGTTGTAAGGCAAAAGTATATTCAAAACTTAAAAGAAAACAAACCTTATTTTTTTACGGGGGATGCACAAACTACATTATTCTTTTTATTTGTTATCTGTTCAAAAGTTGTGTGTTCAACAGGGAGTCTCACCAACTAGGGGTCATCCCCATAACTTGTAAACGGTTCACGATACCGAAATGTATTTTTCGCACAACAATGTGAAATCATGAGGCAAGTAATGTGCCGTAGGACTATTGTTCAAAATATTGTTAGTTTCCGAGAAATTTAATAATCTTTAATTTTTTAAATGGAACCATGTATTTATCTCACTACCAATAGATAGATCATAAAAAGACGAATGCAATGATGTGACTCATGTTAATGCTTTCATAGTATTTTGAGAAGAAAATTATACTTTCCTCCATGTGATTTTAAATTAAATATATAAGATTTCAACTGTAAATATACATCCTTTTTCTACTGTCTCCTTTTGGGAAGGTTGCCTTCGTGGTGCGGGCACTTTTACAAGGAGAGGGGAGAGGCGTCGGTCACGACGAAGGTCACGTTCGCCAAAAGCGACAGAACAAATTGCACGTTTAATTTAAAATATCAGTCCATAAAGTATAATTTTATGCACAAAACACGATAAAAATATTAGCAAAATTACATCATTGCATTCCTCTTTTTAAGATCTATGAATTGCTAGCGAGAAATACACATTGTTCCATTTAAAAATCAAAGATGATTAAATTTGTCGAAAACTAAAAATATTACAAACAATATCTACACCATATTACTTGCCGCATGTTCCGCATAATTGAGCGAAAATGTAAGCCGATATCGGGAACCGTTTATAAGTTATGAGGGTTGCCCATAGTCGGTAGGACTCCCTGTATGCAAGCAATATATATTTCAGTAATTCGTGTTTTAACACCGTGTGATAGAAGACATGCCATGTATCAACATTATTTGTTATTGTGGAAAAATGTTGGAGACATTTTAAATGTTCCGAAATTTGGCCCAATAATATTCATGTAACTAATTAAGTTGGAAAAGTGTTTGTTTGGCTCATTGGTAGAATCGTTTCTCTCTGAACTCTATACAACCGGATCGAATCCAGTGTGTGTCTGTTTTTTGTTGTTGTTGTAGTTTTTCTTATCCGTGATGTTTTTGTCAAATGAACTGTATTACAGTACCCTCTCTATTGTGTAAATAAAGAATTATTTTGATGCTAAAACAAAATAACTCTGAAAAGAGCTCTTTATCTTTCTATGAATATTTGTTTTTAATTCTCCAAATTTCATATTTGTTAAAACTTTATTCCATTTTTTACATTAATTGTTCATTTCAAAATATCATATTCTAGAAAATATAACAAATACATTAATAAGGAATCCCTCATAGAATCTACGATAATTCTCATCCTACGAGGGAGAGAATCCACAAGTCTCGCCGCATAGTTTTCACTGTGAGCGACCTTCTCCCAGGCTTCATGGATTATTTGCCAGAGCGCATGGGCATTGTTAGGTTCCGGATCAGGCTAGTTTTCGGCCATGGTGCGTCTTGTCTCTGCCCAAACATTTTCAATAAGGTTCAGGTCTGGTGCACATGGTGTCCAGTCAACAACCTGAATATCTTGTTTCTCCGCAAAAGACGATTGAACCAAAGCCGACTTATGAATCGGTGATTGGTCCTGTTCGAATTGAATTATCCCTTCAGGATGCAATTGCCTTACTGATTGAATCATGATATCTCTCAGTATGTGGATGTACTGAGGAGCATTTAAGTGGCCTTGGATTCTATAGATCATTCCAATCGCACGAGATGACATCCAGCCCCAAACTGCTACTGAGAAACGACCTGACCTGAGGACTTGCGTACCGAGAATCATAGCGTCTTCCTTGGGGCCTTAAAACGCGAACGGGTCCATCATTTACGGAAGAGAATATACTCTCATCAGAGAAAATGACATCAGCTCAGTCTCGATGTGAAGTTTCCTTCGCAAATGCCAGCCGATAGAGCTGGTGTTCTTCTGTCAGCTTCGGTGTTTGAGCTGCACTTGTGGATCGCAGACCAGCCTCCGAAAGTCTGTTGCGTATTGTTCTAGAAAATCCAGGAAATCTGGTGGTTCTTTGCAGTTGTGAAGAAGTTTGGAAAGGGTTTTCCACCGCTGCTTGTATCAAAACTTCATCTTGGTCAGCATCTGAAATACGCCAAAGCCCTGTTCCTAGTTTCCTCCCGGATTCTCCCGTCTCTCGATAACGTTTAAGCCAGTATTGCGCTGTACTTGCCCCAACGCCATACCGTCTCTAACAGAGAGGTAACCCTCTTCTACTAATGTGATAACTCGCTCTCGTGTGGCTTGGCTATGGTGAGCAATGTCGAAAAATGAATGCGGAGTAGTTCAATTTGCTTAGCCGCGATTTTTCTTTTCTTACCAAGTGGCAACGCTGCAGAGCCCTTTATCTCCTTTTGATCTACAGTCGAAAACACGGAAGAACTGCGAAGATCAGATTCAAGTCGGTTGTACTGTGTGGCTTACGAAAGAAAATCGATAATCTCTCTCAACAAAAAAAAAAGTTTATTCCACTGTCTTATGAACGAGAATATTGTAGGAAGCACAATGACATCGCTAATATGGCTAATTGGCAGTCTGATGTTTAACTAGAAGCAGTCATATTTTCCGTTAATTTTTGGTAGATTAGACCACTTCTCCCATACGCCTGTCCATTAGCAAAAACAAATCTTAAGCTTCAAATACCTCACCTTCCATAATTCAAATTCCTCACCTAGCCAACTTCAGATCCTGGAACACTCCTCACAGAACCAGAATTAAAAAGTGATATCCATACCATGCATTCCTATTCAAATTTTACGAAATAGATTGTTTTTAGAGGTGTCTACAAAAGATCTCTGAGCTCTAATTAGTATGTATTTTATGTTTAGGTACATTAGAATGTAAGCCTTCTCTGCATCCCTACCTGAAAATGATAGTAAACAATGCGCTGTACAAGAATGAAGAGATGCCCGTATGAATGATCCGTGGTGTTACCTATCTCCTGCCTAAGGGAAGAGTTGGAAAACTCCTTAAAAACTACAGATCAATCACGTCTTCCAACCATATACAAGATAATCACAGCAGCAATAGTTGATAAAATATAGAAACACAGCTCCCCATTGACGAGAAAGAGAACCGTAAGGTCTCATATAGGTGCAAGCATCTACTATTGCTCAACAAGATTTAGAAAAATGGTAAACACAGCAAGAGGGACTTGAAGGTTGCGTGGATAGATTATCAAACGTCTATGACAGCGTCCCATATGACTGGATATTTAAGAGCCCCGTAAATCTACAAAATATGCCCGAAACTAATATAGCTCTGCAAATGCAGTATAGAACAATGGAGTACTGCGTTATTTCTGAAAAAAATGGGCAAAAACATCTTCAGTCAAGCGATATACACATAAAGAATGGTATATTCCAAGGGGACTCTCTGTAATCACCACTATTCTGTATTTGTTTGATCCCATTGAGCAGGCAGCTTTATCATTTCACTTTTGGTTATAAACTTCACAAGAGGGGAGAAACAATATACGCATCTATTTTACATGGTCGACCTAAAACTATTTGCCAAGAATGAAAAAGCGCTCTTTGAAATGTTAGCTATCGTAAATGGCTTCAGATTCAGAGATCTGCATGCAGAACAGAGACAGTAACAAGAGATGCCCTGGTCTCCATTCCTAAAAATGTTACGAAGCACTTGACTAAGATTCCGGGCTGCAGCCCGGAATAAGCACTGCGAAATTTCGAATATTGTGTTGTACGGTACGATGCACGTTTTGCCAGGTGCAACCTGGTGTGCATTTTGATGCACTGCCGGAACTCAAGATCATTCGCTGTGAAAGATGATAATAATAATAATAATAATAATAATAATAATAATAATAATAATAATAATAATAATAATAATTAATATGATACCTACTGAATGAGAGATGGATATTGTTATCTTTTCTAAATTATATGTGGGGATTATTACAGGTTATGTTTTTCTTTACGTTTTATTATAATAGCTACTCCTCCACATGTTTGGATCGCGTTTCTGTCTTCACTGTAGATTATGTAATCTGGAATATTCATTGATGAGGCTGCAAGATATTGCTTAGATGATTGGGAGAGCATAAGCAGAAACTGTGACGAGAAGTTCTGTGCATCGCCTTTCTGTGTTCACGTCAGATGAAAACGTTCTGAAAAGACACATAATTGAAAAGATTAACCTTTACCATATGAACCTTTACCATATAAGTGTTGAAGAAATCGTCATGGTTACCTTTCTCTGGACGAAAATAAACGTTTCTTTTACGAATTCTATTCGTAAATCATGCTTTCTTGCAATCATGCTTTCTTGCCGCGTTTTAGAGCGCGGGTCACAGAGGCTGCATATTAATGCTTGTTAACGCAATACCAACTTTCAATGCGCCTGATACGCATATTACTTAGCTCCTCCTCACGATTGCTATGAAACGGCTCGCGGATCCAAATTTTCAAACAATGCGATCTCATCGAGTCTTATGTGGAAAAAATGGATTCCAGGAAACTT
Organism: Gryllus bimaculatus; assembly: GCA_017312745.1. Classification (NCBI taxonomy): domain Eukaryota; kingdom Metazoa; phylum Arthropoda; class Insecta; order Orthoptera; family Gryllidae; genus Gryllus; species Gryllus bimaculatus. The sequence goes on along the minus strand of BOPP01000379.1, from coordinate 66,722 downwards.
CTACAACGTGGAAACTTCGGTTGCCGACAGGCCAGAAGGTTGTGCGATCTGCCGGTCACTTTTGGAAGCAATTAAAGGTTTATTGCAAAGAGTTTCATAGAAAATGATTTTTTGCCTATGAGAGAATTCGCGGTTTTTGAGGCCAAATTAAACGAAGGCCGTATGTTTGAAATGTATTATCTTTTCATGTAAATACCTTCAGAGATATTGCCAAACTGAACGAGCTCCAAGCGTGGCGATAAATTTGAATCAATTTAACCGCTTATGGGCCAACATAATCGGCGGCGATGGTGTAACGGTTAGCGTATTGGACTGTTACACCTTAGTTGGCGGGTGCAAACCTGATTGAAGTCGTGTATTTTTTTTAGGGTGAAAAAATCCTTCACACGCAGAGGAAGTAAAGCCGGCTGTCCCATGTTAGTGGATTTACTTGCATGTAAAAGATCCTCCAGCCTAAATGACGCCTCTGAGATAAATCGCGTGTTTCTTTGCCCAAGAAATACCTCCTGTCTCTGCTAGTTGGTGAAAGGAGCGTAGCGAAATTTGCGTGGTCAGACGGAAGAGCTGGCCTCATGGCCTGAGTCTCGCCTCGTAAAATAAGGCATCAAATCAATTAATTTCAATTTAACATAATTGGAGCCCGATGTGTAGGGGCAGGACGTCGTAGAACCGACTTTCATTGTAGACAGTGAAATGTGACACCCTGCTTCGCTGTGTTGGCTGTGGACATGTTTGAATAAGCCCCGGAACGCAGGGTATGAACATTTGTGAATAATTGTGAGAATGACCTAAGGCTTAAAGTGGGACGTCAAAGAAATTATTAGAGAGAGATTTGAATGCGTTTAGTTAAAACCGTATGCTTATTTACTTGCATTCGAAAGGCGAGAAGGAACCCTGATTCAGAGAGAAGAGCGTTCCCATACTGCGTAATTTAAATGAAAACTTAATGAACCAAGTACCGGGCGTAGCGCCTCGCCAGTTCAAAAGAAAAAAGTCAAAATAAAAAAACACTATCGTTGTGCAAACGCTTGACACAAAAATTACATTTCTGAGTGTACCGATGCGTGTGTGCGGGCGTGCCTTCTGAGCAATTCGACGGAAAGAATTTAAAAATAAAAAGGAGATAAATACTATAAGAAAACAATAGGTTAAGATATAATTGCCACAGTTTGTATTACTGAGCGAATTCGTGACTCGAAAATTCAAAACATTTTTGGCGCGGCGAACCGCCAATGCAAAGGAGAAAAGAACGTAACTCAAAAGAAACAAAGTATAATTAGCGGTCGATGGGTGAAGGCACAATTAACAACAGGTCTTATTGCTTAAAATACAAATAAATAAATAAATAAATAAATAAATAAATAAATAAATAAATAAATAAATAAATAAATAAATAAAACTCTGAAGCGAACCATACTTCTATTAGTGATTAACGAAATGGACAGATTTATTTAGCTCTTCGTCGCGCGTACGAACGAGGAGATACTAAATGTTTTTAATAGCGTGTTCAAACCGCGATCATTTTGTTCCGTCAGTTTACGTAATTTCGAAATGTATATACATTTTGAGGATAAGCTTTTCTATCAGATCAGATAGGACATTACTATAAATCTTTCGGTTCCTGTTGATCTTATATGTTTGTGTGTGTGAGTGTGTATTGATAAGTATTTGTTACTATTATATATTTTGTCATCACCACTCCTGAACCTCAAGACAGGGCGTCTAGAGCATGTTATTTTGAAATGTTTCCCGGATTCTAATTGTTGCATGAATAGCGACATACGATACACAATTGGAATGGCGTTTATTAGTTAACTTTGGAATACACAGTATTATACAGCAGATGAGCGTAGCACGTTCGTCACCGCGTGTCCGGCGTCCAGCGTCCGTCCGTCGAGCGGCCTGCAGTCAGGCCGTTGCGGTAGTTTCTGGCGCACTCGCAAGGTGGCGCCCTTTGTCTATCACACATCACTAACGTTTTCCCGGCTGGATGTGTAAGAATCCTACAGTCAAATTAGCACCGTGAAAAATAGTGTTTCGGCTAATTCTATTTTAATTTTATGAAAGAAAAGAAAATGAAATGGCAAACTGAAGATCGTGGGTGGCTCGGGTAGCATTTGATCCCCGGGAACGCTAAAGCCCGTGGGAATATCAAAAAATGATAAGCCTCCTGAGGGATTAGCATTTAAGTTTTTTTCATAAAATACATAATATTTGTATTTATCTTGTGGTCTTGCCCTACACTGTTTTGACCTGTACCTTTCTAACATTGCCTGCAATCAGGTGAAGTCTGAATGATGACTTCAACTTTCCACAGAGTTGGAGAAGAATCTGCAATTAAAATGACCAGATCACCTTCCTTCAGATCTAGAGAAACAGATTTCCATTTTGTGCGAGTTTATAGTGGGGTAAGATAATTTCGAGTCCAGAATTTCAAAATAATGTTCAGTTGCCGTTTCACCTATGATAACGGCGGGGTGTTGACAACTCTGCTTTGATTCTTGATTGAAAGCCAGTGACTTTAGCGAATGTCCATATATTAAATGATTAGGAGTTATTATGAAGACATCAGTATTCTTCTCAGAGCAAGCAGCCAAGGGCCATGAGTTTAACATGTGTTCTATCTGTGTCAGCAAAGTATGCAATTCAGAAAGTGAAATACAATTTTGCCCAAGCTTACAAGGCGTACAAAGCGTACAAGTTGAACGTAAGTGGTATTTTAAGGAGCCTTCAGCCGCCTCTGCCAAACGAAATGGAGAGCGCGATGGGCAGAATGGGCGCGATGGGCTATTCCACTTCTTGTACAGCGAGAACATTTTTGAGAATGAAAGATGAATCAAAAAACAACAATCGTTGAAAATAAATTGAAAAACAAAATAATGCGTAAAAATGAAGTTTATGCCATTTTATCAACGTTTAAAGAACAAAAAGATGATGCAGTTTTGAGAAAATCTAGTTTTTAATATTGCTCATAGTTTATGGAAGATTGCGTGAAAACAATATTTTCAGAAATGTTTACATAATATTTTATAATGAACTGATTTAAAGAACTAATTTCAGCTGGAGAAAAAGTCGATTCAACTCAATCACCCACAATATTTAAAGAACGGTTTTCAAATTGCAAGGTCACGAGTTGGGAAATAGAATGGAATGTTTCTTGGCAAACATTATACGTATAGTTTATGCTCTAGTTTGTTCAGAGACAGACAAGCGAACCAATGGACGGACATTTTGTGAAAGAAATATCAACACCCTTTTTGTAACAGAGAGCCCCAAAACGTGTACTTCCTTTGAAATCTCGAAATCGATTTGATTTGATTTATTTATTCAAAAAACAGTGGAAACTGTATGTGACATGGGAGAGCGCACGTTTGCGCAGGATTTCAGTAGTATTCTGAGCGAATGAATATAAACGATGAAAGACGTCTCGTAGAGGAAAACGCGAATCTTTTACTTTTCATTTATTTAAATTATTTTATTTTCTGAAAATTTACAATATCTCATTTGTGAATATTAAGCATATGTATTGCAAAATAACAGTACAAAAATTAACAGAATAAACCACTACTATGCCATATTTATAGGTTTCATAAGTAAAATGTTTCTTCGTGTCAGTCTGTATAGGGGTTGCTGTTATTAGGTTACCTAGTAAGCTAATTGGAAGGTGATTCGCGTGCTCGTACAATCTCTTCTATATATTTGACTCCTCTTGGTGGAAAGGTCATCTTTATGTTTGTATCGAAGAAGGTTGGCTTCAGATTGAAGTTCATCTTTAATTTCTTCTTCGACCACTGATGGGTGAATATAACGAAGTACTGCACGGAATGCTTTGTTTTATTTTGTTCGATATGTGTGGTATTCCGCTTCTTTTCGTCCAGAACTTTAATTATGTTTCTCTATGCTCCAACACTGTTTTTACTTCATCACTATACATATTATATGTGAGTTCCTTTACATGCCCGTGTTAGTGTAGAACTTCAATTAATTTCGGTATATTCGTAGTATTTGGCATGAATGTTGGATATTTTCTAATATTTGTCTCCTTTTCCGCTTACATTTCATAGCGTCAAAATCAGGTTTTGTTCATTAAACCCAAAAATATCCAAGCAGTCATTTCAAATTAAATAAAAGTCTACAATTCTGTTGCACATAATATTAACCTGACATGATTTTCTACTATCGATTAAAAGGAGATGTGAACTTGCCCTTAGCAGAATGGATAAAAGTCGATGTCTGAGGACTGACTACAATAAAAAAGGGTTTTAAGAAGGATTACACCAAGTGCTCAATGCCCCCAGAAGAGCTTATAAATGCGCTACGAAGGGGAAATAATTAAAAAATCATCCTAACAATGGTTATTACTAATTTAAATGATTGTGGTAATATTTGCTTTTCAGAGACACTGGGCGCGTTTAAAGAACATAATAAACTAAAGAAATTGTAGATGTTATGACTATTATAAGGAAATGGCTTCGTCTTTGAAATAACTGAAATGAAAGGCGATAGCGCTTGTCGGATTGCGGAATTTCGTATCTCGTTTAAGGAGAGTTTAGAAAAGGCAATACAATTTTTTTAACTTTTTTTTCAAATTTATAAACAATTTCCAATTTTTGCAATTCTGAAGAGGGTTCCTGATGTACCAGGACCCAAAACTGCGAATTAACAATTTTATAAACAATTCCGAAACGAGCGCTATGCGGCCCGGGGATTCTCAAAATGTCCTGAGGGAAATATTGCAAAATAACAATTTTGACAAAAGATTCAAGACGATGACTAAACTTAGTTGTTGCTAAAACTCTGATATTTGAACACCATTACTTCGCCAAAACTTCCCACTTCCAAATATTTTTCCAATCCTGGATCCGCCTTCGCACACTTCATTTCTTCGTTTCTGTTTTGTAATATTCGTAATATCGTAAATTCACACATACGTAAGTTATATTGCATGAAAAGATAGGATGATATTCAATTAATTTTTTGCAAGTAAATCTGGCTTATGTGAAAAAAGCAAGTATTTTTTTTTTTTAAATTCGCTAATTCTATTGCATATGCTGAAATTATTATGTCGCAATGTCTGATATTATCTTTATTGATATATTTCTTGTAGTAGATCGACCGACTTGCATTACGGCGCTATGCGACTGCCCCTGTGACTTCTGCGCCAATACTCTCAATCCCTAGGATAAACTCGCCTATCATAGGGAACGTTCATGCTAGAGGTCATGATTGGGGAAAATCTAGAAGAAATCTAGCCTTGCAAGTTCTCTGTCGTTTGGTGGAGAATGTTGTTTTGTAATAGTTATCTTTGAACGAACCAGGTAGCGTTCTCCTCCGTACAGTGCTGCTAGAATATGCAGAAAGATTGGGACGGAATTTGGCCTTTATCCATTTTATGAGTCGGCAACTGTACAATTCGTTATAAAATATAATCACAAATATAAATGCTTCTTCAATCGTCGGATAGCACATCTGTTAACCTAAATAAAATTTGGTTATTGAAGCTAAACTAAAAAGCAAATCGATTTTTCGGTATAATGAAAGCACAAAACATTGTTTTTGTCTACACAACGCTTTATGGGGAATAATTTACTACAATATAGTAATTTCCTATATATTACATAGAAACACGATATATCCACTTTTTCTTTACCAAGTCTCAAAAATTTGTTAATGGAAAATTTGCCTTTTTTCGGAGCATAATTTCATTTCTTTATCTTCTTACGAAGTTAGGACCAGACAGTGCGTTGATGTAGTAGCTTTAAATGAAGTAAATATTCGCGTGTAATGAGCTACAAAAGCTAATGAATTTTACAAATGATGAAAGGAATATGTTAAATTGACGAATTCGCGGTATTACAAGTTTGCGTGACTGACAATGATGCGAGAGCGTACTTGCTGTATTACCAAAGGTTTTTCTTTAATAGAGCAAAATCATAAATACCGAATACATCCAATGCGCATTAAATCTCTGAAATTTTGGAAATTGAAAACAATATTTTTATAAGTCTGTTCTACATGTGTTTTTTTCTATTTAATGTCATTCATTTGCGAACGCAAATGCTTGAACTAATTTGTTATGAAATGTATCGGTATTTTAAAAGCTTTTGAGTTATAACATTACTCTTTTTTAATATTAGCTAAGAAGAAAGAACTATTAGCAAATTAATTGTTGGATAGTATTCAATGCAGCTTCCTACTTTGACAGGTTTCGAATTGATTGAACCCTAGGGCTAACGTCGTCCTTAATTTTTTTCATCATATGCAGCAATGGGCGCTTATACACATGGCGTGTGTCCGATGTTCATTAAAATTTCGAAAATTGTATTTTCGAGTATCCTGAACTTTTTTCACTGAAGATTCGTTCACTAGATGTTTAAAGAGTTAGTAGGATCCAAATTACAATATTACAATGTTAAGAAACTTTTGAAAGTACCCAGGAGCGATCAGATTGGGGTTACCTCATGTAACTTGCACCAGGCCCAATCATAGCTGAGGCCCCGGATATTTTGTTTTGTTCACAACAAATTTAAAATGTATTTACTTAATTCAAATCAACCGCTAAAAGTTATTTCTTTTACTTGGAGAAATAAATTATATTTGAATTTTTGAGGAGTGAAACAAAACGCCTCCTTGTATGTGCTACCTCGGCCTTCTGGTATTCTTTGGGCACCCCTGCGAGAAAATATGTGCTGTTTAGATTACCGCTAACATTCTTTATACACAATTAAATCTTCTGAAAATGTACTCACTCACACCATGAAAACCTATGTTAAAGTATTAGTTTATTGTAGTTTTTTTCTGTTGTGATCATCTCAGGTGGGGAGAGGTATCAAAGTTTATTTATTTGTTAAACTGTCAGTGTTTTTGAATATTAGATCCTGTCTAGTTGCTTTACTGTCAGTCATTGCATATTAAATTATTACACTACTTTTAATAATTCTGTCAATTTATTGTACCCGGTGTTAAAGGCCATACTGGCTTTCAAATTGCAGTGTTGCGAGAAAACGACTAATACTGCTGGATTTTTGACGCGCAGAATGCCCTATATGCGCTTGTGGCCTGTGAAACAACCTTGAATAAATTCTCGCCTTAATCACTTGCCACATTAGTTCGGCCAGGAATAGATGCATGTAATGGACAAAATTAAGATCATTGTTATCTGGATATGAAGTGGCAAGCATGCAAGCCAATATTGAGTTGGTATCATCCGTCGCCATTTGGTGTCCAGCTAAAATGTCCAATAATGCAGTCCAAATCAGGGCTGCCAATAGACAAATATTATCAGTTCAGATAGGGAACGAAAACAATATCAACTTATATTGCATCAACTTTTATTAGTGCTTCATGTATTTCTTATGAAGGTGTGAGAGATGAAAAATGAAAAGCATGCCTAGGGACAAGTATTGGGTATTATAGTGAGCAACGTTATTCTAACCGCATGGTGAGTTTGTTGGAGGAGATTGAATTGCCGATGTCGAAGCGCGGGTCCTTCCCGGGAGGGAGAGCGCTAGAGGAGCCACTTCATCCACGACAAGCGCAGCAATCAATACTCCTCGCTCGGCGGCGCACGGCGGCGCGCAGCGCCTTTCAGGCGCGAGGAAACTACTGCCCCTCAAAGATTGTGCTTCAAGTGACAAATTAGCTAACATTTGTTATCATCAAATGCGCTGCTTTTAAAACTTGCTCGTTCTGACACTTGTTATGCTGGCATCAGAATATTTAGAATGCATTGTACTCAACGGAATGGTATTTGATTTGCATTCTTTTCTACTTTGGTAGCAAGCCCTCTCAGACTGAGCTCCCTATTAAGTGAAGGTTAGGCTGCACATACGTAATACTAGACACTCGAGGGCAATAAGTCATCGATCCCCGCACTGATCCCTCATACATTTTAGAAACCAAGTCATACTTCATTCTCACTCCGGACTCGCTCGTATCTCACATGAGCGAGTCAACCTCTTTAGTATGCAAAACATCGTCATTCCGTTTTCGAAGTAATATTTCACCCCGCGTTATTCATCTTGATCGTGGAAGAGACGACGGCGTAGTCTTATTTCCCACAGAAATCGATTGTCAAATTTCAAACGAATCTTGAATCCCAAAGGAACATACCTTCCCTGCGAAGCACGCACGCGGTGGCGGCTGCTCCAAGTGCGCGAGGACGGCGCCTTCCCAACAAACACAAACCTCGGCAAAATTTGCAGATAGTATTTAACTTGCAATAAATCGACACGTTGAATTTTTACATACCACCAGCTCAATTTTTGAGGTGAAAATAGGTCGCATCGTGGACTATCGCCAGTCCGTTCACAGTTGGTATGTACCAGGCAATAGAAGCTCCAGGTAGAGTGGGGGTATTAGATGGGGTGGGGGGATTAGGAGGGTGAGACAGCGATATAGATTGAAATTTATTTAGTCAAAAAACACTGTAAGAACTGTATGTGACGAACAGGGGAAAGATAATCTGCGCACGTTTTTATGCGTTACAGAATCCCTTCCCATCATGTTAACTATAAATGGTTAAAAGATGAGTAAAGTGTAAAATAAATAATTAAATAAATTTTAAAAAATCGCGAGAATAGTAATATTTGAAAAAAATAGATATTTTTATTCCCGAGTTATAGAAAACTTACTTGCATCGGTAAAAAAATTGCAAATAAATAAATAAATGCAATTGCAAATAAATAAAGTGTTTAAGACAGGAATGTAAGCGAGGGAGGAAGGAGTAGATAGAAAATGGAATACTCTCACAGCATTGATGAAATGAAATTTATGACTGAGATGAAATGTATTTATTTTAAGTAAAGAAAGTGTTGAAGTTAATGTTAATATATTAGAAAGCTATGAGAATTTATTCTAAATTTAGATAAGTTATATTTTCTGACTGAGCAAATTAGGTACCGGAAAGATTGGACGGATCTTGTATAAGTCAGTGAAAGGTTATTTAGTACTACTAAATGTTTCACACTGAGGTTTTGAAGGAGAATAGATTACGTATGTATAATGGAATTTCCCCTCAAGAAGAAATGGAGGGGATAGAATGGGGAGAAATATCGTCAGCATACGAGCGAAAACGCATCGAGTTCCCTGAGAAAAATGGCCCTGAGAAAAATGGTAAACGTTGCAAAATAAAGTATTTCGTAAGCATTATACTTGTACTTTGTAACAATAGTGACAATAATATTAACAATATTGATAATATGAGAATGTTTTATAAAACTATTTGGTTTTTAAATTAAGTAAAAAGAGGGGGAATAAAAACGATCAATTCATGTTGTAGGAAAAAATTTCAATTTAAACACCGTACTAGAATGGTAGATATTATGGAAATTTAGGAAGTTTACCAATTTGAATATTCCCAACACCTGAAAACCCGACTCAACATCTCCCACCGTAAGCCAACGATATATACTACATTTATTCCTGGGACTGCAAACAAGGGACCATCCCGGCATGCGCCTTAAGCGATTGAGTAAACCCAGGGTAAAACTCAATCAGAATGGCGGCTTAAGGCCAAGACACAATACTCTGTCAAAAACATAATACAAGTTAGCAATTTCAGTTAGCAACTTCACAAAAAAACGCCTATTAACTAAGCTAAGGATACCAACCCTTTCATCTGATTTCAAAAATTACGGTTTGGTTTGTTGGAAATAACTTTTTAAAATATCTCTTATTTTCGCGTGGGCAGAATTATATCTTCCCTTATTAACGTAAAAGTTGTCCTAAAGAAGGATTAAATCCCGATACATGCAAGTCTGTTGTACATTACATGCTATATTTTCTCGTATAAGAAATATTTTGAAGATGAAAAAGGTGTGTGATAGTTCTGACACCCTGTCCTAATTCACAACGCACTGTATGTCTAAAACTCTTGTTTTCAACAGAAAACATTGATATCAACAATATTAACAATACTCGTGCTTATGACTCAGGATGACCAGCATTCTAGCTTTGCTCTACATTTGAACTGGATTCACTTATAGGCTTGGAAAGATTTTATAATATTGTTGGGCATGGATAATGAAGAAGTGACTGCATTGTTAGTTCATATGAGCCTCAAATCTGAACAAGTGGCAATAATTTTATGACCACAGCACATACTTCTGAGAATTATAAAATCTCACCAAAATGCTAGAATCACGAGCCTGTACAAAAACAAGTAAAGTATCTTCGATCCACACGTTGTTTGTAGTGATGTTGCCTTGCATATGCAAAGCTTGTCTCAGACGTCAACTAATATAGGCAATTTTATGGATGATAATTGGGAACGCAATATGGGGCGTAAATACCGGTTCTACTTTTTATCCTCAACCTCTTGCCACATTAAACCGACAGTAAAACGCAACTTAACAACCTTAGCATCACGAACGCTCTACCCAGCGAAGGCGTGTCCACGTGCTGCTTTGGGCTGAGAGGAGAAGCGGCGGAGCGCGAGACAGCGTTGGCTGCAGTTGGGAGTGTTCGAGAAGTGCTTCCAGGAGTATTGGATACTGTGTTATTTGAATTTCTAAATATATGTCGTTTGTACCTGTGATAGTCAGGCTAGGCATTTTTCACCGCGGTCGAATGCAAGATTTGGTATCTAACCCTATGCTGAGTATTCACAAGATCGCCGACTGTGTTCACCCGTTACGTAAATCCAAATTTATGGCTGCCGCATGCTGTTTCGCAGAGAAAAGAAGCGTGGAGAAAGGAAAAGGGAGTGAAAGTGGGATCTAGGGTCTGGATGGAAGGAATGGAAATAAACGTTGCGACCACTGCGTCGAGCCGCAGCCTCCTCAGCCATAAACTTAACATCTTTATTCTGCTTAGCGAAGAGGTGCTTAGCAAGTGGTGTTCCGTATATAGGCGTTTCTTACGAGAGATCACCTCGTGCCTCCGCCACGTTATGAGCTTTTGAGCGCTCACTTAACGAGCTCTAGCCCCACATTAGAGCACATGCAAAACCACCTGCCGTTAAACAAGTTCATCCCCTTCTCAGTGTCTGCATGCAGTTCAAAGCTGTGTTAAATAGGTTACTTTGTTTTTTATATTATTTTTAAACATATTTTTGCCAAATTTATTACGTTTATTTGTCAAATAAGTTTACGTGCATTATTTTTACATTTTCTCTTTCGTTATAATGAGATCTCCTTATCATTTAGTAAGCGTGGAGATACAGAATTGCACAGCAAGTATTCGTAAATACATCATTCAAAATAGAATTAAATGTTTTAATACTTTCTGTCGAAAATATAATAACTTTTAGAACCATTAATGTTGATTGATGCTGTATGGCCTTACGGTTTACTAAGCTAAAATGTAATAATTACCACAATACACTGTTACTGTATACTACTGTCTTTCTTACGGCTATTTGTGCTTGTCGGCGCGATTAAAATTATTTTTTCTGCTGGGGTGATACAGGTATGGTTCAAAATGTGATCGTACAACGTTAGATGTGAAAAGCGATATTGCGAAACGGGATGAAATAAATACGTTAAGCGTAAAATATAAATGAATATTAAATTTCATGTTTCGTATATGGAAGTAATATCAAAAGACAAATGCTATCTCTAAAATTTAAACAAAATTTGACAGAAATCGTCCGGACTAGACTCAGAAAGTGATCGTACAGATGAAATAATGGAGCAAAATCAAGTAGCTAAAAATGGATTCGCCAAACTTCTACGATTCATGAAATTTGTAGTAACACTACAAAGTAGTGATTCGACATCGATAACAAAACATCGATATTAGCAAACATCGATGTTCAAAATCCATCGATAAAAAAACCATTGATGTTTTTCAACATCGATGCTTTTTGACTGGTTACCTCTAACATTAGATTCGTGTGCATTAAAATTTAATTTGACAGAATTCGTGTTTACCAATTCGACGAATAAAGGTACGAGAAGAAGGGAGAGCCTACGCCCACAGCGAATTTGTTGACTATATCTCAATGTGAAAATGAATATGAAATACAAAAGTTACAGAGTTACAGAAGGTCATCTTGAGGGAGAGAGCTTGGTCGATGAAGGTAGTGCAAGTAGGGTCCCTTTGATTCCAACACATGAATAAGTGATATTATTTCATATTTTAACTTTTACAGAATTCTGATCTTGGGAAATTTTCATTCAGAAAGAAAAAAAGAGAGGGAAGAAATCGATGTTCAAAACATCAGTGTTAATACATCGTTGTTATCAACATCGATGTTTCTACAAAAACATCGATGTTTTTAAAACATCGACATCGATGTCGCCTCCCTACTATGAAGCAGATCATAGTCAATCCTCAGTAAAGAGTTAAGTAATCCGAGGGAGGTAAAAAATGGCAGCAACCGCACATTAACTAGTGACGATCAATAGCAATAGGAATAGATAAATTGCCCCCAAATAGGTACCAAGTTTAAATGTCAAGTAAAATTGTTTCCGTTGCATAACACTTTCTATGCAATCAGAGACAATACCGAGTATCAAACATGAAAGTGCTTGCTTGCTTGCTTACGTGACTTACGTTCTCTGGCTGTACTTCAATATTTGACTTACTTTTCACTACTTTGGTACAACTTTAGACACCTTTTGTTATTAAATTATTTCTTTACTTTTTTACTTATTACAGATAAGCTGAAAAGGGATTTATATTGTCCCCAGCAGAGAAAGAGAAGTAATACAGATATTTGTTTGAAAATCGTGTACCGGAGTATTTGAACGCGTTTAAGGACTTCCAAAACTTATTTGCTCTATAAAGTAATTCAGATTTGCGTCAAGTTTTAAACTATTAGTGAAAATGTGATAATTGTAAAAAAATATCAAAATTCAAAAGTTTCGTAACGGAAAATCTTGAATTCTGAGGTTTAAATTGGCGAATATAAAAGTAGTGATTTTCGTGGCCCTACAATAGTTGATGTATAGTATTTTAATTTAATTTAATTCATTAGTTTTTAGGTTAGATATATTACTTTAAACACATTGTAATTCTTTCGCATTTAGTTAATCACATTTAAATACTAACTAGAAACAAATTCCTGTTATTTTCCAAATAAATACGTAACTTTTATAATTTAATACTCTTCAAATAAATGGATATTGATTTAGGAGGCACTTTGTATTATGGTCTGAGTTCTTATCTATTTATTTATTCACGCACTTTGATACGCATTCGTGACGTTACTATTCGCTCTACACTTTCTACTCTGTACCCAATCAAAGCCGATCTTCTGAAATTTTATATTTATATACTTATATATGAAACATATATATATATATATATATATATATATATATATATATGAAATTTTAATTTTATATTTTAATATTTTTTTTATTTTTTTAATTTATTTATTTATTTATTTAGGCGTGGACTCTGCCGAACGAATCCCTTCTTATGGAATTCGTGGTATCGCCCTAGCCTGGATAACCTCGTGCCTTAAACATCGATCTCAAAGAGCATAAATACCATACTGGCACGAAGATACATTATTTATTTATCTTTCCAATTCTTTACCAATTGAATATGGGGTGGTTCTGTTTGCCGATGACACGAATTTTCTTTGCAAAAATGAAACAATAAATAGTACGATTTTAGAAGTTTAAAATTAGTTTTTTAATGACAAATGAAAAGTTAACGAAGGAAAAACAGTTTCAATGCATTTTTGATTTTAAACAAGCAATCACATGCTCCATTAAATATGAACAACATGCAATTAGCTGATGTTCAGGTAAAAAATTTCTAGGTCTCTGAATTTAGTCATCCCTAAATGGAATGCACATATAACAAAATTTAACACTAAATTAAGTTCATTATGTTTCGCATTCAGAATTCTTTCAAATTCTGTCAGCCTTCATGCAGCTGGTTGCGTGTATGTTTCAAACGTACATTCTCGCCTAAGATATGGCATAATATTTTGTGAAAACTCATCACGTAGTACTCAGACCTTTAGATTGCACTAGGAAATTATTTGAATAATGAACAAATACCATCCGCGTGAACTCTGGAAGCCTCTCTTTACTAATCTTCGAATCTTACCACTGCCTTATCTACTTATTCACGAAACTGTAATTTTGCTCAAAACTGAATTAATTAACGGTGGGAACATATTTTCATGCAATACTGGTCTTTATAAATACAACACACGTCGTAAAAATTACGTCCATTAAATGGCAGTATCAACAGCTCACTATTAGAAATCCACACACTATACATGTACGTTACTTTACAACGCATTGCTTGACGATATTAAACAATTGAAATCCTTTCACATAGTTAAGTTAGTAGTTCACATAATAAGTAAAACCTTTTCTGATGCATAACTGTTTTCGCATAATTAGAGACTAAACTGATTATGAAAAAGAAAAATAATGATTTTTTACAAAACTGTGATATATAATGAATTAGTTTAAATTTGTATTGAATAGTTTTTAAAAAAATACTTAGTAGATTTGTAACAAATAATGTAATTCGGCTTCTGGGTCAATCACCCCCATCTCGATCAGGTTTTTGTCCAGTTTCCGTGATCCATTGAGCACATGCTGAGATGGTCCCGTGTTTTGCTTCTGGACGTAAATGTAGCTTCACTATTCACACGTTTTGTTGAACTCTCCTTTTGCTTATATTGATAGTAGCAGAAGTAAAGGGCGAGTTACTATTTTGTTAGCAGTGCAGAAAAATCATACTTGCAATTTTTTTACCGATGCAAATACGTTTTCTATAACTCTTGTACGAAAAAGTCTAGTTTTCAAATGTTGACAAAATAAATTTAAACTTAAAATAATAGTGATATTAACAATGATATTTAATGAAGTACTGTCCAATCGGACTCTATAATTTTAGAAGATCATTATTCCCGTAACAAATATTGTACCTTACGGTTGGGTAATGGAGCCCCATCTCGATCACCTTTTTTGTCTTTTTTCTCTGATCCTTTGAACGAATGGTAAATTGGTCCTTTGTTTTGCTTGTGATCATCAATATAACTTTATTATCTGTATACGTTTTATAGAGTTCAGTATTAATATAATTATTTAAATTAACGTTCTCCATGTTCTGGCGGGAATAAGTCGATTCTTTGACGAAGAGTGAGATGTGGAATAATAGCCAATAACTGTAGCTCTTTTCCATTCGAAATAGGTTTTATTACACGAGAGCTAATTTTTTCATCAATTATCACCAAAAATGTTCATTACCATCTGTATTAGTTGTGCATGTGAATTGCCTGATATTCCAGAATTTAAGAAAACGTTTACAGAATTCTCTTCTCATTCTATCCTTCTCCTAAGCCTTTGTTAGTAAACACGTAAGAGTTATAATATCCAATGTTCGCCCTGTTAAACTTGAAGATATTAGGAAACTCTAACCAAGTCAAAGTTCTAACATCTTCTAAATATTATTTTCTAAAGGCTGTCGGTCTGATCCTAGTTTTCTCATACGTACATTCATCAAGACATATCATGATTATATTTTCAACTGATAAAATCACTTGTTTTGTATGTAAGACTGAAGGTCATATTGCCTGTCAGTGTCCAATAAAAGACGACAATTTTACCCGAATTATAAATAATGTTCCAGGAAGTAAGCATAAGCAATTGAACTTTCCAATGCAAAAAGATAACATATTCACATATCGGCTATTTTAATGTTTTGATTGGTATGCCTTCCTTTTAGCATTATCTTCCACTGTGCAAGAAAGTAACTTCTTTACTTGGGCCCTTCTTGCTGAAAACGTGAGTCAAAAAACAGTGCAACGCCAAAAGTGGACATGTTGCAAAGATGTAATATTCTTGCATTTGTTGAGGTTGGCAGCCATGTGAAATATCTAAAGCTGTTGTAAATTTTCAAATGTTCTGTGTTGTATTCTATACTTTATTGTTTGTACTTTAGTTTTAATGTTATTTAAAAGAGTTCTGTAAATTTTTTTTATGAATTAAAGTTTTTTTATTTAAAACCATGAATGTAAAGTAACAAAATGAAGGCAAGAATAAGCTTAATTCAGAACTTAGGAAAAGTAATGTTATTAAGAAACGGTGATGATATGTGGACAAAGTTTTGTGAATTCTAAGAAGCAATAATTCCGGAGAGAAAAGCAGGTGAAGATTGTAAATGTCGTTTGAAATGTTTTAAAACTCTACATCTTAAGCCAGCCTAATTTTTATTTTTTGCGACTAGTGTTTAACGGATATTTTGAATGTAACGGTCCGCCACATAAGGCCACCCAGCGCTCTCTCTGCTAGCGCGCGCTCGGGGAAGGGAACGAAAGGGATCTCAGTATTTGAAGATACGAGGCATATTCCTAATATTCACAAAACTGATGCAGTGCGTTTAGTTTCAAGATCTCATTAATATTCTGTGATATGACAAAATAAATTAAATGAAGTTGAAATACCAACAATCGTATTTCAATATATACTACTCCGTATTTTCAATCCTTAACTTATACATTGCTATCCTCTATTGATCAAAGAGCAATCGGTACAGATGTAAATGTAGAATGGCAAGATTTTAACAAGATAATATTACAAGCAGCAGAAGAAGTCCTAGACAAAAGAACAAAAGCAAGGAGTAAGAAGGGTGTCCAAAATTGGAATGAAGAAATTAAAGAAATTGTCGATCAAAAGAAAAAGGCTTACCTACAGTATCTCCAATCACATTCTGAGGAAGACAAAATACAATATAAAAATAAAAGCGCTATTGCGAAGAGAGAAATTAGAAAGATAAAGCGAGAAAGTTGGATAGATATGTAAGCGAAATTGAACATGACTGTCATGGATCACAGGACACTGCCTACAAAATAATGAAGTATCTAAACTCGACAGAGAGAGATACATTAAAAATTAACAATATCTCCGAGAAAGAATGGTTTACATACTATCAGTCTCTGTGGACAAACACAGATACTCCCGAAAACCTTCTATCGGAAAAAATAATAGAAGTGGATCCCATTGAACTGGACGAATTGAACAATATACTTAAAACGTTCAAAAATAAGAAATCGCCAGGAACTGATTGCATGAATGCCGAACTACTAGTACGCACCGAACGAAATAAGAAGGAGATTCCTCGAAATAATAAATATGTGTGGGAGGAGATATACCATTCCAAAAGTTTGGAGGAAAGGAATTATATGCCCGATCTTCAAAAAAGGTAATAGACAAGATTGCCAAAATTACAGAGCAATAAGTCTTCTCAACACAGCCTACAAGATATATGTTAAGATAATAACTCGGCGATTAAATATTATTAATGAGCGTATGTTACTTGAAGAACAGTGCCATTTCAGGAGAGGGTGCTCATATTCCGACTGCATATTCGTAGTGAAACAACTAATACAGAAAAGACGAGAATTTAACTTACCGACATATATACTATTTATAGATTATCAAAAAGCTTTCGACAAAGTGTCCCGAAAGAAACTCTGGGAAATAATGCATAAAAAAGGATTCCCAGCC
>BOPP01000379.1:25383-40985 GCA_017312745.1 Gryllus bimaculatus | reverse complement strand
ATATCACTCCCTTTGGTTACATATTATGAACTGTATTGTTAATAGCATTCACGTGATGGCAAAGATTCAACATTGATGTTGTGCTTTGAAGGGTCTTAGTGAATAAAATGGCGGTGGAATATTGGAACAATCCAAGCGTGAATTACTATTCAATATTCTCTTTGTTGATTTAATTTGACAATTGTTTGGGATCTTTTTTTCCCAATTGGTTTCTGCCTGTGATCCGTCGATCCGATTACAGTGGATACCGTCCATTACCAGTATTGTTTCCGATATAATGTTCCGTGATATCGTTTTAAACATTTACCACTCATCAACATTGTATGCTGATAACTTTGGTTAAGATTTCCACAGGACCATGTATCATTATTTTTGATAATCCACTCATGGGCAAATCCAAGGCGGGATACTGCTTGACATCCAGGGGATTTCAGCGATATCCACTGATCAATTCATTTGGCCTTATCTTTCAACACCCAAATCAAATGTGTTGCACGTGGGATATGGCTGTGATTGGAATTGGTGTAGAGAATTTCAATGATGAAGTTACCCAATGGGCCGCTATGTTAGTAGTAATGAAGCAGTATGGTGAATATTTTCTTTTCCTGTTCATGAGAGACACCCTTCCGGTGTTCACTTAGCTGTGCATTTAGAAAATGGACAAAGAGTGTATTTTACAGCACAGAACGTTTGCCGTTTAACTTTAAACGACTACAGTGTCCAGTACGACTTGCTTTTGCTATGACCATAAACAAGTCCCAGGGGCAATCATTAAGTGTTTGTGGTATTAATCTGGAAAACCCATGTTTCTCACATGGTCAATTGTATGTTGCCTGTTCCCGTGTTGGAAAACCATCAGATTTGTTTCTCTATGCGCCAGGTAATCAAACAAAAAGCAGTGTATATCACAAAGCACTACAATGAAAATAAAACTGATTTTTGTTAATAATTATGATTCACGTGATTAACAATAAACCGATTACTTACTATTAAATGCTTTTATATGTTTTATTTAATTACATTTCTTATTCACAACGCCCTATCACGATGGTGACGGTTCTGTTCAGGAGATTTTTTTGCCCAGACTATAAAATATGTAGGAACAAAAAACTGTCACATTACAAATGGACAGGACGAAGTCTGTCGGGTCCGCTAGTATCTAATAAATTTGCAAACCGCTTTACGCTGAAGTCACTGTTCTTTTAACAAAACATGGTGATATTATAACAGCTAGGAATTGCTTACAAGACGACCTCGACAATTAATTGAATGGATTGAAATTAGAGAATTAACAAAATCCAGACAACTCGCAGGGATATCCCCAAACGTCACCCCACTTAATTATTCACAATGAAAATAAGGGTACGAAGTCAAACAGAAATCAAGTATCTAAAAAAATAGATACTAACCAAAGTTAGAAAACTCGCATTTATACAACAGTAACAAAAGCACAAGCGAAACAAATATCCGAACTATTAGCACTAATTAACAAAAATATTCTCCCTTAAAATGGAGACCGGAATTCTAATGTATAAATCGATAATTAGACCAACAATGATGTACAAATGTCTTATACGAGACAATTCCACCAAATAAAGTGCTAAGAATCATCAGCAAAGATCCATGGTTAATTTCGAACAAACCTACTACGAACTGCAAATTCATATAATGAACGAACATACGTATAGCGAAACTGTCCGAAGAAGTATTTGCATCACTCTCCAAATCCTCCAGCTCCACCATATTCAACCTTGGACGTAAGCAGAACTGAATCTACTTATAAATGCTTTCCTGAAGACAGATTCAGACCAGCATAACATAACAGCAAATCCAAATCAAATGATATGACCTCAATCGTATAATCACATATGCGAACGTGCGTTTTAGTTTAAATTCACCTCCCGAATATTTATTAGGTCGCTTTTTAACAACTTGGTCATATAGTGACCACTGTGATTGTTTTAACTGTCGGGGGAACTGTGGGAGCAACATGGACTAGACGAACATACAAAGTTCCATGCGCGAGGCGGTTTTCGAACCCACGACCCTTTCAGCTGAGGCCGCGACAGCCCTTCAGCCTCTGCAACCTCGGTTATCCAGGCCGGCTAACGAACAATTAAAATTATTAAAACAACCCAAAAACATCGTACCCATCCAGGGGCACAGAATTGGGAAATAAACAAAAGTTATGAATTCTTGGTCTTAAAAGCATGTATGTGTGTTGAACTGGAAGATAAGAAATTTTTAAAAATATACCTATTTATTTATCAGTAAGGTTTGCGACCATTACGTATTAATGAGTGTTGTAATGAAGTAATGAAATGAAGTTCTTCATAAACACCCTTATCCTGTAGTATGGCAGAACTGTCTACAAGTAGCGCGACCGTTGTAGCATATGTCAGTGTCATATTTTTTAACTCTGCCGTTGATATCCATCTTCTCCTCTACAAATACAGGACCGAAAAATCCAGTAAACGTGAAAAACTGTGCGTTTTTTTATGAAACGCACAACTCCAAAATATAAATAACTCAGAAAAGAAAATTAATCGATTGTATTGATTGAAACTATCTGAAAAATTTATATTCTATATCATTTTTAATGCCATTTAATTTTGATAAAATTGTTCTTTCATTACTTTGCGGTTGGAATATTTTAAATCCAAATAATCAATATTGACATTGGTGTTTAGCCAACGAGTTGTCTTGAATGACTTTAAAGTATGTTACCCAATTGTTATAATTTTTCTTTTCCGTATCCCGTTTACGTCTCGTTGAAAAGGTTGTGTGCAGGTGCGCTCGAGTGAGAAGGGGGAGGCCCAATGCCTTCAGTAGTGTAGCGTGGGGCACTCGGTCCCTCTTCTATCATACCAATACCGTCACTTTCATAATCCCTTGCCCTGTCCGGGAACTGAGTGTGAGATGTGTGCAGTATATCAGTCTGTGTAATTGTGGAAGTGACTCTCAGCAACCTCAACAATTGTACAAGCACCCAGACAAGGCTACGGGTACCGCAATCATAGATGTTATGTAATAGAGGAGAGACGGGCAAACAAATACCTCGGGGTGATGTTCGAAAAGCCCGAAGAGCTCTTCACTGTAAATTCTTCCCAGGCAAGCTGTAGTTACCGCAAAAGACCATGAATAGTTCGTTAGGCGACGAGTGATGGCAGCAGGAAGGGGGTTGAATAAAAGCGAATAGCTATCACCGACTCACAGAAAGTGGGAACCAACCATTGGGAGAATGTCAGAGCCCTTTTGCAACAGCATTAGTTTCCCAATACCTTTGAAAGTTGTATTAAAAAAAACGGGGCTGATCAGCTTGGAGATGTCAGGAAAGATAGTAGAGAGTACAGCTAATAGATTCGGTTGACGCATGTGTGCATGAGGAGGAAGTGAATAAGAAAGCGCACGACAGGCAACCGGTGCGAGTGTGTGGCCGTAAAGACATTGGCCGCGAGGGCCGCCAGATGAATCCGGCCGGGTGGCGGCCGCGCGTCCAATCTGGCCGCCAGGTGCCCCAGCCCAGCGAGCGCCAGCGCCACCGGGGCCGCGCGACACCTTGCGTCGGCCGCAAGCAGGCAGCAGGCAGCAGGCCGGCTGGCAGCGACGCCCACTGACCCACATAGCCGCCCGGCACCCGCCTTCTCGACATACCGGCGCGGCGGACGCTTGGCCGACCAACGCCGGAAGTGCTCAAGACCGTCAACAAAGCGGCTGTGCCCCGTCGCCCGTCACACGAGCCGCTTTTGGTTGTAAGCTAAGAAACTCATGGGAAGCAATATACGTAGTATACTGCAATGTGATTTACATTGTATCTTCCATCAAAGTCCGGCCGGACCATGAAATACAATAATAACGGCATAAATGAATGACGGTGTGTGTGGTTGATTAGGCTCTTCTTACTTTCGTGCTTTACTATGTACATAGAAAAGAAAAGTATTGTAATCGTGTGACGGAAATCGGCAATTTTTCGATATACTCTTATGGCAGGGCCCTCGTAATGGAAAGCGAATAAATCTTCTTCCTATATATAGTAAATTACTTCCTATAACTCTTTGTGTAATCAGAACCCACGTTTTGTAGGTCCTCAATTCGGAAAAATGAATTGACGGCAAAACGTTTGTCTGTCCGTAAACGGTAAGTCAACGATAGCCCTAAACCGTTCAGGCGATTTTCTTCTAAATTGATAAACCCTAATGGATATAAACGAACTTAAGGCCTTGCGAGTTGGAAACTGATATTATGATTTTCTTAGAAACTATACACGAAACCATAACATTTACACAAAACAAGCTCCAATTTTTTTCTTTAAATTTCTTCCTTGTATATAACAAAGGACGCTTAAAAATCGCATAGGCATTTCGGCAAACTACTTGTATTTTCAAAAATTACAAACATGAACATGGCAAAATAACAATATTGATGAAAGACTTTTTTAATGAAATCTGTTCAAACAATTAGGACTTTAAATAAGGTCATATACTTTTTTTGGAAAAGCAATAAATTTTTGTTTAACGCCCACTTGAACTTAATGGTATTTATAAAAAAAATCCCTAAAACGGCTCCAAATCATTTCTATAATTTATTTTCTGGGATAAGACGAAATACGCTTAAAGTTGCGCGTGGCTCATTTTCGTTGAACTCTGTGAATTATGGGATATTAAAAAGTAGGAAATACTACTAGAAATATTTGCTGTCTTTGTAGTAGAAAGAAAGCATTGTAATCGTGCGGTGGAAATCGACCATTTCTCGATAGAATTGTATTTCATAGGTGAGTTTCGTATTAATTGTTCAAGAGAACATAAATATGTTGTGTATCAACAATCTTTAAGACTCTAAAATAAATTTATTTGGTGTCTGAATCGGTCTGAAGAAGCCTCCCAAAATGAACTAAATTAGATGAATGCAAAATGGATGCGTAAACACATGTACATCTGAAAAGCTTTGCCATTCTTAGAAGGTTAATTGTAATTTTGCGTCATGCTTCTCAATGTGTTAATATATGAGTAACCGGTAACAGAAAAGTTCTAAATATTTTATCCCAATAAATTTCTGACCTAGGAATTTTGCACTATTTTAATTAAAAACTGTTGTTTTATTTTCGTGAAGAATTCAATTCAATTTAAATTTACTTCGTATATATGTTTTCAATAAACGAATGCACTTCTAAAATAGCATTCTGTTTACATTGAGGTAACCATTAAAGAA
Organism: Gryllus bimaculatus; assembly: GCA_017312745.1. Taxonomy (NCBI): domain Eukaryota; kingdom Metazoa; phylum Arthropoda; class Insecta; order Orthoptera; family Gryllidae; genus Gryllus; species Gryllus bimaculatus. The sequence continues at coordinate 35,777 of BOPP01000379.1, read as the reverse complement.
GAATTCACATTTTAATTTAGGCACAACATTAGCTTCTAATATTTGACGCTTACATCGATCGTAAACAAAAAGAGACAAATGACTTTGTTCTTTCCGATTATCTAGTTTTAGCCATTGTATTAAATATTGATGGGTTATAATAATCGAATTGAAATAACATAAACGCTACCTAAATCGGATACAATATATTAATTTTTAGATGAACAATTACAATATATAATCTCAACAACATACAACATGCATTTCCCAAAATGAAATACGTTACTTCTCAAGTTATCATTATTATCTCGAGATTCTCTCGTGAATACTTTGGCAATTATAGTTGGGTCACTTTTATTTGAAGTTTGATCTAATTAATAAGTTTTTAATTATTTTTTTAATAGCAAAATATTTAATTTCCATTCTTCTTATTATTGACTTATATTTCAAAAAATGTCAGGTATCCGCTTTAATAGGTAACAAATGTTCAAAATATAATCATTATTTTATGTTCACTGATTTAATTATTTTTTATTCAGTTTATCGCCTTTTTTCGAAGGATCTAACTAAAGTAGAGATACAACCACTTGTGGTAACATGAAAAGAATTATTAGTTATTTTCAACCAGTGTCTAAGAAACAAAGACCTAGTGAAGATTATGACATTACTACCACTGCAAATAAAGATTACCACATAAAAATGCCACTACCTACCAGTTTTACGAAAAAAGGTGTGATGGAGGTTCCAAAGACGCTGTAGATAGGCAATGTGAAGTTAATAATGAAATAGTAAGAAACAATTTGCATAATTGTTGGACATATTAAGAAAATAATGAATTTTGCAAAACGTATGACATGTTGTAATTAACTCCATATCGGTTTATAAAGTATGGCAACAGTTGAATAATTGGCCGTTAAAAAAAGAGTTATGATTATTTCAAACGACTGGGCTAATATTGAAAGAAACAGTTACAGAAATACTGAAGATAAACAGCAGATTTCATTAAGAAATAATGTTTGAACACAAAGTGTAGGTCATAAAATGTCAGAGAATATACTTTTGGAGGATAAAAATGAAACATAAAAATGTATTATGGAAAGAAGTGACTGCAAAAATTGTTCGCACTGCTTATCAAGTTGACAAAAAAATCAGTCCTTTACAGTTTTCAAAAAGTTGTTTCTTTGCAGGAATTAAACGGACTAGACAATGAATGCATTTTATATTCGAATAAAGTTGGTGCTAATAATGTGCAGCACACTAGTTGCAAAATTCGAAAAATAATAGAATATTGAATGGTCCTTTAAAATATTAAAATTATAATAAATATTTATGAATCAAATGTGCAAAAAGTGGGCTGTTTCAATACAGTAACTTTTTGCGCTTCGCAGTCTTTTAAAATACCTGGAAATTTTGACAAGTTCTTACACAAATTTTGCGGCACAAATCCCAAAGCTCCTATGACAATCGGAATGAACTTTGCTTTTACGCCCCACATTCGGTAGATCTCGATTTCCAAACACTTGTACTTAAGACATTTCTCTGCCTCCTTGGTCACGACGTTTTGGTCGCAAGAGCGTAGACACGATTTTTTCTCCAAATCCCGGATAACAATATCCGATTTTTTTTGCTGCTATCGTGCGATCCGTTTGTATTTGTTGGTTATGCAGTATTGCATAAAGTCCAACAGATGTTACCGGTTTTGCTGAGTATTCGTACCACTTGGGGCGTGTGTTTGGAAATTCGAGAGCGGCACAGATCTCCCAGTGAAGGTAACTACACACCCTGTCGTATCTTTTCAAGTATTCGGTGGTTGCTAGAATTAGACAAGCTGAGACGATATGATCAATGGTTTCTACTTGTTCCTGGCAGATGCGGCATTCATCACCATCAGAAATTTTCAGAACACCTTTATCATATTGTCATGTTCTCAACACCTGAACCTGAGCAGCTATTAGAACTGCTTCAGATTCTTGCTTCATTTTTCCCCTTTTAAGCCGCATAAACGATTGATCCTTATTGATTTGCACATTGTCTATTTTTTTAGATATTGTCTACGGAGTGGTTTGTCTCTCCATGATTTCTTTAACATTTCTTTTGTCTCAAATTTCATGTTTAGTAGCATCAGAAATACAATGTCTGTGTTATACTGCGTGTCTTGCATAGTTTTCTTTGCAACTCTTCTTGCTACTCTCACAATGGTTCTGTTTCCAATCCTTCGGTCAGATTTCCTGACCTGAATCATTAGATGCTCATCTTGATGACTTTTCCGTCCCGACTATTGCATTGTGCCAGGATGCTTCGATTTGTCCGAAGTCTGTTCCTTCTTTACGTGACACATAAAGTCAATGTACATCAGCTCGAGGGTGAACGACATGATGCATTGTTAGCAGTGTTCTGGTTTTTCGATCCATGAATCGAATTTCTTGCACAGTCTACTCCACGAGTCCGAAACAGTACTCGACTTCAGGCACCGCCAAACTACCAATTGAAGATATTTTATTCCTGGAGCTCAGGACGAGTCGCACTCTTCTGTAATACTCCCTACGAATTCCCTTTCATTGTGTCGTTCGAAATAGTCTTACATTCTTTAAAGCCCAGGTATTTGTAAGCTTGTAACTTCAATGCTCTCTGACGTTGTCACTTTGCCTCTCTTTAAATTGATTTTTGCACACTTGTCAAGTCCTTCAATGCAGAAGCAATGCCTTCATGCAGATGGCATTGCTAAAGTCATTCACGACAGACAGCATTTGGAATAGAATCGCTTTATTCTTAGCGAGCTTCTTGACGAGAAAACTCCTTAATGTCATCCATGTCAGACAAACGTGATTCTGGTCTTTCATCACCATGGAGCTTGTAACTAAAGTCAGTCTGCGACAACAGTCTAGATAGTGAGATCAAACTAATACAAAACAGAAGAGGGGATTGCGAATCTCCTTGAAAAATACCCCTGTTCATTTTTATACCTTTTGGCTTTTCTGCTTCCTTTCCGCTATACATTAATAACCTGGTACTCCACGACATCACACTAGCCTTACAAACCTCAGTAGGTCTAGGATGAAATCCAGGGTCTTTAAAATACAATCGTGTGGTACACTTTCAAATACTTTCTGGTAATTAATCGATGCCATGCTTAACTTACGCTTTCGTTTCTTTACATCATTGAAAATGACTTTAATTAGTTGTAAGATTTCCTTGCAGCCGTAAGAACTTTGACCACGCTAAAAGGCCTGTTGAATATATGCAAGATTTTCCTTGAAAAATGAATGTAGATAAGGAGCGAAAACAATTTCTGTTGTGTTGTTCAAAAACATCGTTCACTGTACCCATATAGCAAGAATTGAGATAAACCGCGAGAGTTTTGGAACTTTGACAACCACTGCTATGAATACACAGGTCTGGCACATGACAATTACTGTTTTGTTCAGTTGCTCCGCAAATGAGGGGATAATGCTCAGACCTTTTTAAATCTGAAGAACTGGGTTCGCTCTCCGCCTAGTGTGTACTTGAAAATGTTTTTGAGGAGCAGAGCAATGTACTTTTTACTTTCTCGCCTTATTTCGTAAGATGAAAGAGTATTCTAATTGTGCGTCGGTACTTTGAGAGTTTTAGACAAAAAAACACCTATTGCCGGGCATTCCCCTCGTCATCAAATTATCATCTCTTAATTCACACTTCAAGGCGTAACAACATTGTCGTACTGAGGGATATCTGAAAATTTGATCCTGAAAAAAATACACACGTTAATCGTATAGCGTGGTCTATACGCCAATAATAATAATAATAATAATAATAATAATAATAATAATAATAATAATATGTCAATTTTGGGCGGCATTTTCATGAAGCCTCAACACCATTTTAAAAAATTTCTCACATGTGGCCCGAAATTTTTTGTTAAACTTTGTCGTCAGATGTGGTAAAGAACGATTTAAAATGAAAAATGTTTAATTTCCGTTGAAGTGCCTGACTTTTTGAAAATTTAAAAGTTCAAAAATTTTCTGAATCTTCTTTCAACTATACTATTTAAGATATATATTTTCTCCACGAATGGAATCTGTTTCTCTAAGATAGAAAGGCTTGCGCAGAACGATGGATAGACTGACGCTTGGTCGTCAATCGATTTTTCGGTATCAAAATCACACAGAACGTAGATTGTTACTACAGGACATGTTAGCAGAAGTAATTTACTACACACATATACACATACACAAGAACAAAATATATCCACTTTTTCGTTGCGAGGATACGACAATACGAGCTTTTCTTTTGAAAAATCGTCGATATCCGCCGCACGATTACAATTTTTTTTACTATTTACGCAGTTCTCTTTATTATTCACTTCTTTCTAAATGGTTCTGTGACCAGGAAACCTTCAATATTTTTCGCCCCAACCACATTTCACAAACTTTCAAACGACTCCCGTCCGTTTGTGAAAGTGTCGATCTTGAACATTCGTACAATAGTCCGCTTCAGATATCTTTCCAGAAATTTCCTTTTAATATCAAAATTTAAGTTGATATTTGTGATTATATTTCTTTTACTTAGAAACGACGTCTTTGCTAGTGTAATTGGCTTTCTTATTTCTGTTGTGCTCTTGTTGTGTGCGGTAAAAGTGTGGCCTTAATAGAATAAAAATGATGTACATATTTTATTTCTGTTGTATCTAACATTATTTTATTTGATGTGTAGTTTTCACTCATTCCCAAATATCATGAATTTAGATTTCTTTATGTTAATGTTGATGAGGAACCTTTGCTGGAATTCCTGCAAGTCAATTTATCATTTTCTGTAATTATTTCCTTGAACTAGCTAAGATCGCTATATCATCAGCATATCTTAAAGTATTAAATTGTATGCCCTTTGTTTTTCCTTAAAAGTGTTTGATTACTTCTTCTATAACAAGTTGAATAAATGGAGTTAAAGGGAGAGTCCTTGTCTTATGCCATTTCCGATTTCCGAGGTGGTTATTCTTGCGTACTGATCTTCACAGAAATGCAGTTCTTCGGTTCTTCCAGTCGAGATGTTCGCCTTTTATGATCTGAAATATATTTTCCAGAGAACTTTGTCGACAGCTTTCTCCAAGTCTATGAATGCTACATATGTGACCTGTTCATATCCATTATTCTGTCAAAGATGCTCTTGAGTGCAATAATAGCTCCTCTCGTACCTTTTCCTGACCTAAATTCGAATTAATCTTCATCTAAATTTTGCTCAATTTTACGTTTTATTCGATTATTGATTATTGTGATGAGAATTTTGGGAACATAGGATATTAGGTTAATTGTTCTATAATTTTCGGATGAAGTTGTTTCTTTTTGGCATGGTAATGATTTTAATGATTAAATCAACAAAATGTAGATATTTGTTTTCAACCATTCACAAGTAGTCATAAAGAGTGTTACAAAGGTTCTCAAAGATTCCTTTAAATGAAATTCTACGCGGCCGTTCTCATCTTCATTTTGTGTTTCTATAATAAGTAATGTAGTACGTTGACCAAGGAATTTTTTTCTCCGAAGTATCGCAGGGAATCATACAGTATTACCGTAAGTGGGGTCGAACTATAGATCAGATAGTGTTTGTAAATGCCAATTTCGTAAGGAAGTGTTTTAAAAGAAGAGACTGAAATTTGAGAAATCGAGCTCCATACACCCCACACGTCATTTCTCAGCCTCATTATTGACTTCAAAAATATATGTTCACTTACATCTAACGTACAAACATATTACATTCCTTAATAGCTTTGCAGTGCAGAAAGCAAATATATCTCAATTTATTTTTTTGTCTTTTTTTCATTATTGCCGATGACTGTTTTTGTCACTATATTAGGTCATGAAAGGGAGGCATATATAATTGTTAAAAATAAAATGCAATTTTCTCCCGAACAGATGTTGCTTGTAAATTCGAAATCAGATGAAATCAGTGGAGGAAAAAACCTCCAACTTGCTTTCTCTTTAATCCTCTTGATGTAGGCCTGGCAGCTTGGCATATCACCTGCGTACTTCGAGTAGGTTAACACAATTTATGCCGTGTCAACATCTGCTGCTACGTTTCAGGACGTACCTTGCGGTGGGGCTTTCCTGGAAATAAAAAAGGTATTGGAAGTTTTTCGTCGAAACAAGAAACTCTTCTCAAAGCGTATAATGATGACCAGTGAATAATTTAAATTGTGAAAAGGGGAGTGATAGGACTTCCCGGTGTAAAAACAGCTAATAGGCAGGATAAAGGGGAGTGTGTAATTGGGGCCATGACGGCCGGTGTGGGCCGCTGGCCTAGGTTGGCGTGCAAAATGCGAGTGCGTTCTATGGGCCGGCGGGCCCGCCGAGCATGATCGTTTCCAACCTCTATCTCAGTCACCGCCTCCGCCTCCGCCTCCGCCTCCTCCGCCGCCTCCGCCTTCGCCTCCGCCTCCTCCGCCGCCTCCGCCGCCTCCTCTGCCGCCGCCTCCGCCTCCGCCGCCGCCTCCGCCTCTCCGCCGCCTCCGCCTCCGCCTCGCCTCCGCCTCCTCCGCCGCCTCCTCCGCCGCCTCCTCCGCCGCCGCCCTCCTCGCCGCCGCCTCCATCGCCGCCTCTCGCCTTCGCCTCCGCCTCCTCGCCTTCGCCTCCAGCCTTTCGCCTCGCCTCCGCCTCCTCCGCCGCCTTCGCCTCCGCGGGCCTTTTTTTTAACCTCCGCCTCCGCCTCCTCCGCCGCCTCCGCCTCCGCCTTCCGCCTCCGCCTTCGCCTCCGCCTCGCCTCCGCCTCGCCTCCGCCTCCGCCTCCACCTCCGCCTCCGCCTCGCCTCCAAACCCGCCGGCCTCCGCCTCGTCCGCCGCCGCCTCCGCTTGCCGCCTCCGCCTTCGCCTTCCGCCTCGCGCCTGCCTCCACCGCCTCCGCCTCCGCCTTCGCCTCCGCCTCCTCCCCGCCTCCGCCTCCGCCGCCGCCTCCGCCTTCGCCTCCGCCTCCGCCGCCGCCTCCGCCTTCGCCTCCGCCTCCTCCGCCGCCTCCTCCGCCGCCGGCCTCCGCTGCCGACCTCCGCTTCGCCTTCGCCGCCGCTTCTGCCTCCTCTGCCTTCGCCTCCGCCGTCCTCCGCCGCCTCCGCCTTCGCCTTTCCGCCTCCGCCCGCCACCTCCGCCTCCGCCGCCTCCACCCTCCGCTGCCGCCTCCGCCTCGCCTCCGCCTCCGCCTCCTTCGGCCGTCCTCCGCCTCCTCCGCCGCCGCCTCCGCCTTCGCCTCCGCCTCCTCCGACCGCCGCCTCCGCCTCCGTCTTCCGCCTCCGCCGCCGCCTCCCGCCCTCCTTCCACTGACTCCGGCCTTCCCTTCCGCCTCCGCCTCCGCCTCCGCCTCCGCTGCCCCTCAGCCGTCACCGCCTCCGCCGCCGCCGGCCCCGCAATAGGCCGCGCAGTCCTTGCCGCTCCTTGCACCTGGATCTGGGCAGCAGCCTAAGACCGCAGGGCACGGTGGGCGTCGCCTCGCCGTATTATCAGCGAGCATTCGTTTTGGTTCCAACTTCCTGACCCTTGGCCTGGTTTCAAATATTCACCAGTCACCACGTGCATTCAAGTCCATCTCAGAATGTCAACTGATGATGAACATAGTATTTCATTGTCAAGTTTCCATCTCCTGCTCGAGGAATTTCGATTAATAATGAATACCGCATCGATTAATGAAACCGGTGGTACTTTTCTGTGTAGCCTTTTGAGAGTGCAGGAGCTGCCGTGCTGCCCCCGCGTCGCTCCCCGCGAGCACTGCCCCCTCCCCTCCCCTTCCAACCCCTCACCCCCCCCCTCTTCGATTCTCACTGCACAGCATAGGAGGGAGCTAACAATGCCCCCACAACAATGGCCCGCAGGCTTCAACAATAGGATTCATCTTCTGATAATCGCGCTACCTGTCACTACATGAAGTGACTAATTATTTCTGTCTTCGTAGACAGTCACACTTGCAAGTGGACTCGTTGTAAATTCCCCTTGGTGGTTGGCTTTATGTTGGAATCCAAGCGTAACAAATTCCTTGGTGTGGGCTATAGGGTAGGGAAAGAAATTAAGAGAAACCATCGTTTTTAAAATAAAAAGTTGAAAGCCATGAATGAGAAGGATAACAGAGTGTAAAGGAAACTAAATTGTGCAGTAAAGAAGCGTAACAAAGACGGAGAAAAATGAAAGTCACATTTTTATGCATTTTGGTATAAATACATCTGAAAAATTCAAGTTTAGTATCCAATTTTTAAAGAAATTAATAATGTTTTTTATAATTATAGGCAATTTAGCAGAAAACATTGTACAATGTGTTCAGTGTGTAACAAAACAATTTTTCGCGAAAGCGTTTGAAACATTTGAACGCGTTTAGAAATAAATGTTTATGTTAAAGTTAATCTCAATTTGTTAGTTTTAACTTATTATATGGATAATAACAATACAAACAAAATTTTAAGCGCTATTCGTCTTACGTATAACATCACGCTCTTAGGAGAATTCCATACGTTTAGAAGATGCGTAAAAAATGTCTTGAGATTCTGGCCAGTCATTCTGGATGACTTCCGTTAGGTGTCTCCCATTAGAAGCTGTCATTAAGTGCGGAAAGCTTATGATCCTCGTCACTATCTCGTTGGGGCTTTAAGAGTGAGATCGGAGAGAGGTCGGCAGGGGCCACCCATCGTTTTATGCGCTAGCTACTACCTACACCCACGGTCCCTCCGGTTCGGGACGTAGCGGTTCTACGCTGCTCTACAGCCCGGAAGTCATAACATTTACCTCAAGCAAAACTAGTGCTACTAAAACAGAAAATATTTCCACACTTCATTCGTACTTTTGCAGTTATTTCCGATTCTGAGAGTTCAAAGAAAATTAAACTTGCGTCATTTCATAAGCGTAATTTCCTCTCTGTGAGATATCAAAATTAAAGAAAACTAGTGGTGCCTCGACAGTACACATTTTCTGGCATTATTAGAAACATTTACGTAATATAGAAATATTGCAATTTCTGCGCCCTATTAATATCTCAGATATTACTCGAAAACGTCCAATTCACCCACCGTTGGGTTCATCTGCATTTATTTCGATTGTCACTTAATAATTCGAGAGCCACTAAATTACTTAACTACGACTATTTAATATGTATAAACAATAATAAATAAACTAAATTAAAATATATTAACACTACAAGTAGAAAATATAAATTTTGCTATTCACATTCACGATGTCGTCGTTTAAGTTATAAAATTGAATCATGACATTATCCACAAGGCTTGTCAGGTAGTTGAATAGTGTGTAATGTAGTGCGTCATCTATTATTATCTTCCATTATCGCACGTCAGTAATATTAAATTACTGCAGTTTTGAACGCACAATAATACCAATATTGTACAAAATTATCGTAAATTATTTTTAAAGAGAATATGTATTTTGAGAATACAATGCATGGTGATTTCTTAATTGAATTTAATTCATTAATTTCTTTCCGTACAGATGGTGATGCAGAAATTTTATAATACTACATAACGTTTTTAAAATATGAGTACATACATATAAACATCTAATCTAAATAATAAATATGGCTTTTACTTAGTCATTTCCTGTGAACACATTTTCCTATTTCAATTGATTACTCTACTTCATTCAGACTCGAGAAACCAAACCAGGAAACTTCAATTTGATTGAAAATTCCACAAATAAATTAACTAGAACTTCACAGGAAAATATAATGGAGTTTTAATCGAAAATAAGTTTTTTAGTAAAAAAATTTAGCTCAGTTATGTGAAGAGGTATACAGTTTGGAATGATTCCATTATTATGGCACAATCTAACAACACTGTTCAAAATCTTGTTTATTTATCTTGTTTATTATTTGTTTATCAAAATATTGTTTATTTATGGAAAAGCACTAAAAAATCTCAATTCTTACATATGTTTTAAGAAATGGCATGTTGTATATTATTGTCGTCGGCGGCGAAGTTGATTCTATCCATTATTTTCTCATGAGTAAGATTGTGTGTGAGAGAAAAATTGCATTCTTCCTCATAAATAATAAATGAACTCACTAAAACTTTTTCAGATGTTTACTGAAGCTTACTTTACGAGCTATTTATAAAAAAATTATGTAAAACTCAGAAAAGTTTCTCTGTGTTTTTATTTTCAACAGATCTTCAACAGATTTCAATTTCTGTAGAGTGTTTAAAAATTATTTAAATTATATAAAAATGATAATAGTAAAAATTGGTAATATTTTCATATGTATATCGTACCTCTTTTGAACGATAATCGCAAATCGTACATCATACTGAATTATCGTATGTCTGGCAAACCTGCTGCGCACCGAAGCTCGTAAGCGCTTCTTCATGGTCATGAGCAACTACTATGTCTATTACTTCATAAAGCCCAGCCGGTACAACAATGTCTCACAGGCACCAACACGAACGACGCGCGATTGACGCCCGTCGGCAG
>BOPP01000379.1:0-15237 GCA_017312745.1 Gryllus bimaculatus | reverse complement strand
CGAACAACAAAGTCAGACCCTCATTTATTTTCTTTATGATTTTTTACACCTCCCTCTGTCTCACATTCTTTCTTTTCCTCTTACTATGTCTCTCTCACTCTTTCCCCCTCTCTCCATCCTTGCGAGGGCATCGGCGTCGGGCACAATGTCCTCGCCTGCTGTGTTCTTAATAATCTTTGAGCATAATAGACAACCACTGACTTGCAATAATAAGACAGCAAGAATCAGGCTTGGTTACCTCGAAACTTTTCATCTCAGGACTGGTTCCTCCTTATGTAGTACAGATACACCAAACAGCTCCTTGTAATATTCACACCCTAACGAAACGGCGTGGCACCACCTCTCTGCCCTTTGTGATCGAACGTTTTGGGTCTTTCAGGCTGCTAAAGATTTAATCAAATGAATTAAAAGACACTTTTCACAATACAATGTAGAAACCACGAATGACCCTTTTGTTCTGCCCAGAATCAGGAGATTGCTTTGGTAGAAACGCTAAACAAACTACTCCTATATCTCCAATCATGAGCAACGATTCTTCGTTAGCACGGAAGACGAGCAGCGGAAACGTCCCAGGAGCAAAGCGGTAGCGGTGGCACGTGTTGACTTTCGTGAAGAACGTGCACCTGCCGCTCGAGGGTTGCTCATGGAAGGAGCGGAACGATAGGAGATTCAAAGTGGACCGCGGCCTCCACCCGAATCTCCGCCTCGTAATCACATGGCCTGTGGCGTAGATGGCCTGATTAGAGCTCCTCTCGCTTTTCACTCAATGAAAAGCCATCAGACATCAAAATTACTTCGTTGCAATTTCAAACGATTACATCTTTGTTATTTTCTTATTTGGTAAACCTAAATTAAGTACAAGCACTGTATTTATTTACGCTACTACATAATCGCGTTTATTGAAACCATTCTGCTACCATAATTTGGTTATCACAATTAATTTTTTTTCTTACTCTTATATCTTCGTATATACGAAGTACTGTACATAGCATAGAGAACGTTATGTAATGCAGCAGAAAATAGATTTCGGGATTTCAGCGAAATAACACGTGTTGGGGTCTTCTAATACCATTTTTTATCAAACGGCCCGTCCGTCCGTCTGTGGTGTAGTGCTCTCTGGCTGTCTGTCCGTTCGTCCGTCCGTGCGTCCGTCTGTCCGCCCGTCGATCCGTCCGTCTGTGAACAACACAAGCCGAAACTACTCCTACTATTTTTTTTTTTTTTAAAACGAATATTGCCCGATCGATCTGCAGTTTTGCTGTGCACTTTTGCCAAAAATTCTGTAAATTTTGGGGACCCTTTACAAGAAGTCCTGTGACTTTTTAAAATTTTCTCAAAAGTGGCTCCCAATTTGTTCATTAAATTCCTTTAATAATAGAGTGAAATAGATGGTGGTGGTTTGATCTTCATTGTAAACTCTGAAATTTTGAAAATTGCAATTGTGTGCAATTTTTTCGGTGTATTCCTACAAATACAAAATGCAAAATTGATTTTTTTCCTTTAAATGAAATTTGTGCTCTACTAGTTCTTTTATTAAAATCAGATACATTCTTGCGAATATTTTAATAATTTTCGAACAATTTTGATTAAAATAGGATAGGAACATTAAAAAATAATAAAAACAAGATTTTCTCAAAACCCGCTTCAAATTTTCTCTGAAAACTTATCGTATTGTTAGTTCTAAATGTACTGTATAAGATATCATAAACCACATATTGCTGTATTCGTTTGATTCGTCAAAAGTAACTCAAATTTATTTTTAAGTGTCTCTCGCGTCGTAAAAATTTACATGACTGATGTATTGATTAGGGATAGATTATAGACCCATTGTTCAATGCATTTGTTAACATATGCTTCAAATGATGCTTTTCAAAAACCTCTAATGTTGTTTTTCGAAAATCTATTAGTTTGTTAGTATATGGGAACTTAAAGTAGCGAATTTTCGAAAAAAGTCCGAACCAATTATTCTGAAAAACAATGGAAAATATTCTTCATATCTTCCGGGCTGATGGTCCGTGGTCCAATTGGCTCTGAGATTGGACCACGGCTCATCAGCCCGGAAGACATGAAGAATATTGACTCCGGCCGTGAAAGCCTACAATGCTGTATAATGGAAAATATGTTATCAAAATTTTCCACAGGGAAAAAGAGTTCAATTCTCGCCGATATTTGAAAAACTTGATTTAGACCAAAATTTCGAAAAATAAAGAAAAAATATTCTGAATCATGTGGATGTTTTAATCACACAGAGAATAAAAAATATATATTGCACAAAATGAGAAGTAAACCATCGTGTCAGTTGAAAAGTTCTCTAAATATACTGTCTTTTAACATTTTGTCATATTTTTGAAAATATAACCACAAATATGATTTTCTCGCTTAAAAATTTGCAAGTGGTTTAGGTTGAAATTGGTAACAATGACAAGAATGCTATCATTGACAACGTGTTTGTTTTCATTTGGATTACATGACAGTTTTGTTTGGTGATAATTTTATTTAATAAAGTGATTGATCAGTGGAATATTGTTAGAATTCAAATATTGTTACAGTGCGGTAAAAGGGTCGTCTAGGATGTCCCTTACTGTCGAAACTTCGAAATTTTTGAATTTTGCGCGAATTCCAGACGTACCACCCACCGCTGAGTCAGGCCCAAGTCCAACAGTACGTGAATTTTAATTGATCGTGTCACACGTGTTTGTAGGTCGCTAATCAAACATAATGTCATAAGTTTATGTCATATGCAGTGCCGAGGAATATGTATTTTTAATAGAAGATAATATTAATTATTAATAAAAATCTCGAGAGCTAGATACAATTTACCATACAATTTGAAGTTTTGTTTTATAACATACGGGAAGTAAAATTAACAGTACAGCTTAAGGTTCGTGAGAGCATGATATTTTGGGAGAAAGCAAGAATTCCGACAAGAGCTAATTAGCATTGTTCCCAAAAAATTATTAACTTGTATTGGAAGTGTAGAACACCAGAAAACAACGCTAATTTTAAGTCTGAAGCTAATTTTAGGCATCGTGAAGAAGTTTAGAAATAATTGGAACAATTTCAGTGAAAGAAAATATTATTTTATTTCGGCCGAGAGATACAGGACGTAAAGGCTATCTTACAGGAGTAGATCACAATAACACGGATAAAGAAAAAAAGTGAGGCAAATAAGAGAAAAGGAAAGAGAAAAACAATATGAAGCGTCTACATCTTCTGATGTACAAAGTTTCAATTTCAGATGAAATCAACGTTGGTCAATTTTTAGGGGAGACTTAAGTACATCAATCCAGAATGCTGCAAGTTATGGCACAGAAAATTTCGTTACTCTTAAACTAATGGTTTAGATAGATGTCAGCTGAGAGATTCTGAATACATCTTTCAGGTCTGAGGAGAAGCACTTGACAACAATATCCCGAAGAACTCTCTATTAATAAATCTATAATTCTTCGAATTAAACAAAAAAGAGAAAATAACATTAAGAAACAATGAAATCTGCTTTTAATAGTAATTTATCTCAAATTCTTAGTGTTCATTGGAATGGTAAACCGTTGTCTGTATTCCATATCAAAGAATTGATGTTATTTCCGTGTCTTCACATATACGAACTTATTTTACAATGTGCGTTTAAATGTAAAATAAGTTATGTAATCCTTAAAATATGCCTTTCTGTTGATTGTAACAGTTTCTGTCAAACCATGACTTCAGTGCAGAGCAGTTGGAAAAGCTGCTTATTAAGATATCTTTTCAAAAGTTCTCAAATTACGTGAACGGATAATTCCATAATTTCAAAAGCATCTCTAAGTAAATTTAGAAAGCCTGAAGATGGATACTAGTTTTATTTAAGAATATCCTTCGACCTGAACAGCTAACTCTTTGTATATAGAAGTTCAAAGGTTGTTTATAAAGTTGAAAGCTGTGAATGACTGTTCTGAAAGGGCTGCTAAATTAATACAAGATTTCCATACACTACTGACTGTAGATGTGGCGAAATCAATTTTTGTTGTGTTGTTCAAGAACATGCTTCACTGAACACTCATTGCAAGAAAGAAACACTAAAAAAAGTACCTACAAGGAATGGAAAAACCATAACGCAGTTTTAAGTTGTAAAAATGAGTTAAATTTTAAAATAATATTATATAATAAACATGTACCGGTAGTTTTTCACTGACAATACAACAAAACCAATCATAACTAACATTCAAATTTCGCGCTGAACTCGGCACGGGTTGATACTGATCTATTGAGATACAATTTTATTTTTGAATAAATTTGACCAAATGGAAAATATTTAGGGGGTGAGCCCAAAAAATTAGCAAAAAGAGTGACACCCTAGTGTCCTCATAATGCAACACTAACGAAGTGATTGTATTTCAAGTACCTTAGTTGGAAACGATTTATTACTCAAATGCGTTCGTGTAATGTTTTTGGTTCCGAACGAAAATGTTGCAACTCGTCTTGTACCTGCTACGTCAGCAGTTAAATTCGCCACAAGATGAGTGGTTGAAAATGTAAGAAAACAACGATACAGGGTTTGAAGTTGTTTTGCGGTGATCATTTTAAATAATTTTTTTAAATTTTATTTATTTAAGGTCGCTTTTCAACAACTGGGTCATAAGCGATCACGAGAATCAATTTATAATTTACACAAGAATACACATTTTTTACAGTTATGCCATTATACAATTACACACAATTCATACAAGCATTCATAAATGGTCAAAATGTATTAATAATGTAGATACTTACATAATTGGGATGGGTACACATATTTATTTATTTACATTACACAAGTTTTGATATGAACTACATGCTTGAAGGATTATTGTATATGAGATATAGTTAAAGGAGGGTATTTATATTAAGGTATCAATTTTTGATGTTTTTAAAAGTTATAAGACTTTTATACATTCTTCTGGAGAGGAGAAGGAATTATATAGAAAATCTTTTAAATTTAAGGACTGACTTATATGGGCTAGTTCAGGGCACTCCAGAATAATATGGGATGTAGATACTAGGGATCCACATTTAGGACAGGGTTCTGTCAGCTTTTGTTATTAGGTGAATGTGTGAGAGATAAAGAGGCCAATACGTAGTCTGGTAATTTGGGCTTGTTGGAATCTAGTGAATTGGAGTTTCGGGAGGGCGGGTTCAATGACGGATTTCCTTACGAGGTGAAGTTTGGAGAAGGTAGTCAGCCATTTTTCATTCCACTGTTTTTTAACCATATTTTAAATACATAGTTTAATATCGGAGAGAACTCCATTCACACACTTGTCCGTTGTTGGTAATGAAGTAGCTTCTTTAGCAGCTTTATCTGCCTTTTCATTCCCTTCTATACCTTTATGTGCTGGAACCCAAACAATAGAGATGAAGGTTCCGTTGTTTTCTTGTGTAAATAACTGTTATTGGATTCTTTGAATTATCGGATTTTTAGAAAACCTGTTGACTATTGCATTTAAGGTAGCCATAGAGTCTGAGTGAATTACAATTTTGCGGTTTTCTCCATTTTGGGAGACTAATTCAATGGCTTTCAGGATGGCCCAGGTTTCACAAGAGAAGCTAGAAAAGTATTCTGGTAACCTGAATTTAAAGGTATTGAACGGGGTTGTAGATACAATTGCACAACCAACTTTGTTGTCATATTTTGATCCATCTGTATACACTTTTTCTAAGTCATGATAGTCTGCATAAAGAGAATTCAGATGCGATGAAACTATTTTTGGAGAGATTAAGGATTTGGGAATCTGTGTAGTCGTTGTATTAACATCAGGTTTAAAAGATTGCCAAGGAGGGATGGGGTAAATCCTTCTCTGTAAAATGTAAGGAGTTTCCATATTAAATTCATCTTGAAAAATTGGGGTTATTTCTCTAAGAGGTTTTGGATATTTCACATTGATTGAATGGTAATCTGTTTTATAAGGGCTGAAGATATATTTGAAGATCGGATTAGTTGAGGAATTTAAAGTTGAGTAGCCAATTTTTAATCATAGTTGTTTCCGCTGCAAGTCGAGGGGAAGTAGTCCTGCTTCTACAATAGGGCTGTTGATAGGGCTTGATTGAAAGGCTCCTAAACGTATACGACATGCTGAATTTATAATAGGGTCTAGTGTCCGTAATGTAGATTTGTTAGCTGAACTGTAGATTACAGCTCCATAATCTAATTTGGCTTGAATAATAGAAAGATAAGCATTTATTAAACATTTCCACTCTGTTCCCCACTTTTTAGATGCTAATATCTTCAGTATGTTCAGCCTGGTTTTGTATTCGGACTTTAGCAGAGAAATGTGGTTCTTCCAAGAGTGCTTCTGGTCGAAGGTCAAGCCCAAGATTTTACAAGAGTATGTACGACGTATTTGATGGTTTCCAATAAAGAGGGCAGGGTTTTCATTTATAAGTTTTGAGCTTCTAGAGATTATAATAAATTCCGATTTAGTTCTTGAAAGGGAGAAACCTGAAGAACTTGCTCATGTTTGAATTTTGTTTAGGGTTTCTTGGATTATTGTAACTGTTACTGGAGATCTTTGCCGCAGCATACAATGGAAATATCATCAGCGAAGAGAAATAATTTACTTGGTTCCTCTATGATACTACTTATTTCATTTATTGCGATCAGAAAAAGGACCACGCTAATAAATGTGCCCTGAGGGAGGCCATTCATCATTTCCCTGCAAGTTGACATTTTATCATACATGCGTACATGCAGATATCTATGTTGCATAAAATTTTTCAAAAAAGCCAGTGAGTTGCCTTTAATATTCATTGAGATAAGATTACGTAGTTGTCGGGGTTTAAAAATAATTTCGTAAGCTTTCTCAATATCAAGCGAAACAACAATTGCATGCTGGTTAATTGCTAGTGCATCACAAATTTCTGTGTTGATGCTTATTAGATGGTCGTTGGTTGATCTATGTTGTCGATATCCATTTTGGAAGGGAATAGTAAGTTTCTTGTTTCTAGGAGCCATCTAAGGCGGTGGCCAACCATTTTTTCTAGTACTTTGCAAAGAGTACACTTAAATGATATTTGTTTAAAGTTTCTGGTTTTAGATGGATTTTTGCCTGGTTTCGGTGCAGCAATTACAAGAGCTTCTCTCCATTGTTCAGTGGAAGGATTGGGAGGTCCAGATGCCAAGGATGGATCATAGTTATTATTGCTGGAAATGTTTGCGAATGAATCTGCGAGAGCATTGCAGATGTCTTGAGAACCAATGTATTTTATTCCGTTTTCATCTTATAATGTTTTAGGTAAGCTAGTTCAATAAGAGCCGCTAATTTATTTTACATAATGCCACATAGTTGCGGACGGTTTTGACCCGTAATTGAAGATGTAAAATCTTTAAAAGATTGTAGCATAGTATGTTTAAGAGTAAAGCGAGCTTTAGCTCTAGTTTTCTAATATAATATGCCCAGTTCTATCGATTTATATTTCTTATATTTTCTAAACTTTCTTCTTTTCTTTGATGGCTAACGTGCAATTTTCATTCCACCATGAGACTTGACGGTTCCGGATAATCCCTGAAGATTTAGGGACTGCCCAGTGAGCAGCTGAATCAATTAAGTCTGTAAAGGCTTGGATGATTTGGTTAGCCCGATCTGGCGCCCTCTCATTTATAACGGGACGTTTGTTGATGTTATTATCGACATATGATTGAAATAAGGTCCAGTTAGCTTCTGTACTAATCCACTTCTGATGAGTGCGGGTAATAGACTATGGTTGAAAATCAGAGTGGTGAATAAACAATGGGTAATGATCGCTGTCATAAACATCATTACTTGAAAACCAAGAAATACGGGTTCCAATGTCGTTGGATGAAAATGTCAAATCAATCACACTACCTTGTGCATATGTAGTATAAAAATAGGTATCATTGCCCGTATTATGAAGAATAATATTATCATTCTTTTCAAACCATTCCTCAACAATTCTGCCCCTTCGATCTGTACTAGAAGATACCCACAGTACATTGTGGCTACTAAAATCTCCCATGATGATAAATGGTTTTGGGAGTTGCTTAACAATATCATCAAGTTCAGTGATGTTTATATCCTGGCTGTTAGGTAAATATAAGTTACAAATTGTGACAGTGAAGTTAATTTTAATTCTAATTGCAGTTGCTTCCAGTTGCGTTTGAAGAGGAACATTATGTAAGAAAAATTCTGGTTTAGTATGAATTGCAACGCCACCACTGGCAATATTGATATTATTTCTATTACAAAATGTAGATCTGTATCCAAACAATGAGCCACAATTTTGAAAATTAAAGTTTGTTTCTTGGAAGCAAATTATTTTTGGTTTGAATTTGTTAATGAGAAGATCTATGAATGGTTTTCTTGCGAAAACAACATTACAACTTCATTGAATAATGTCCATTGTAAATAGCTGAATTTGTTTATTTTATAATAACTTCAGCTAGAATGACAATAATGGAGGAGGTTAGATCACTGCTCTTCTGAATCTTCTCTAGCTTAAGGTTTTTCATTCATATCGGCATCAAGTTTTTTGATGATTCTTGAGCATCTATTTTTCACACCCCGGTTCGGTAAGTATTGGTAAACAGCTTTTAACATTGCTGTTAAAGCAGTAAAATCATCTGTGAATTCTATGGCAATTGCTGTAGTACAGTTATTACCCTTCGTTCTGTCAGAGAAACTTTGGAGATGATGTATATTTAGTGGGTAGTGGGCAGTAGGAGAATCTAAGATTATTTTAATATTGGACCGCGACTGATCGTCAACATTTTGAGAAGAGGTTTTAGCTTTTTTTCTTATTTTTGGAGGGTTGTTTCTTTATTTTTTCTTTACTTTCTTAAGTTTTCTCTTCCATGACAGATGTTTCCGAATTACTGTCTGGGAGTTCATTCTCGCTCTCTGATTGGTTGCTAACCATTTCTGTACTCGAGCTTACTGTGGATAGCGGTCTCTTCAACCTTCCAGGGTTGCAGGCAATGTCAATTTCCATTGAGTTTCCATTCGAGGCAACAGGGTTTCTCGCGGCCGACTCAAGGGGAGGGGTGGTAGATAGCGGGGGAAAGCTGTCAAGGGCAAGGTTAAGGCTAGAATTTTTATTCACCTTATCGCTTTCGGAAGTGTTGGTTCAAATACTTTGGGAGGAACATTAGAATTAACAATAATCTCATTAGTTGATTCTGTGATTTCTACTGCCGTAGGGAGAGGTAGGGTATTAGATAATTGGGAATTACATTGATTTGAGCAGTTTTTAGCAATATGGCCCTGATTTTTACATAGAAAATAAATAGGAATATCAGGAGTTCCATAGGAGTGGGGGACATCATCAATATATACTTGAAATAATTCAGGTACTTTATGTTCATCATCAGGTGAAATAAATGTTTGACGGCGAAAACTGAGGACGTAGCTCAAGTTGGGGTTATTAAATCCAGCACGAAGGAAAGTTAACGGTACTACAGTTCTAACACCGAATGTAAATAATTTTTCTTCTATCACTTGAAGAATACTGATGAAGAATACTTGGATAAACATTTGAGAGGATAATTGTTTTGTTTCTAGAAATTAAAAGTCTTATAGGGAAGACTTGATTAGACACTACGATGCTTTTATGATAGAAGACTAGATCATCTGCGATTTCCTTACTGGATAGATAAACACACAGTCTGTTCGACGCAAACTTGATATGAGATGACATCACTTTGGTAGATAACTTTTCAATAAATTCAACAATTGGCGCACTATTTGCCGAATCTATGATGATAGAATTTTCTTTCTTGGGAAAGAGCGATTGCATTGTACCTTTAGCATAATTAATTGTAGCCTTACCGTTCTGATTTCCTGAAGATTTATGAACTTGAGAAGGCTCCGTGTTGTTAACGACAAAAATAAGAAACTTTTCACTTAGTTAAGCAATATCGCTTCACTTAAGAATAACTCAACTTCTACCACAGCGTTTAACAGTGACTGACTGACAACCCGAGTCAGTGCACCACCACAAACTGATTTGCTCTGCACGCAGATGTCGAGCATTGGCCACCACTGCAGTCAGGACCGCACTGGCAATTTTAAATCATTGTTGTATAGTTAGTTTGCATCCGTCTATGCCGATATAGTGATAGGGAAGAACGTGGTTTATCAGCATGATGTACTCTAATCTGACAATCTGTACCGCTCCGTGCTTAAATATATCGAAGAGATAGACAACACAAGGCGGTCTGAGTTTTTCTCTGCGAAATCCAGCTATAAAATGTTAGAAGAATAGTTGTTTAGTAACAACCTGAAATTTAGAAATGGAAATGACTACTAGAAATCCCGCTGAAATTATTGCTTGTTATAGGCGCCAACCGATTGGCTTAGGAAATTTTAGATGAACTAGCAGTGATAGGTTGAAAATAGAAACGCTCGTCTATTCTTCTCGCTGGCGCACTTTAACCCTTCGACCTAACTGAAATGAGATGGTGTCGACAGAAACTGCAAACGCGGCGTCAATCGTCTATATGGAGCAGGATTAACGCAAGGTAGTCGACAAACCCACGGCAGGAAATTTTGGACATTTTCATGTTTACCCAGCAGAAATTCCTTCTCTCGAAGTCTTTCAGCATTACACTCAACAACTTAGCAGCATCGTAGATATGTCAGTAAATGTAATTAAGCACCTAAGGCAAAAGAAACTATAGTCAGCAATATAGAAAAGCAAACCTCGAAGGACTACGTAGTTTCTTATGAGAAAAATTCATACACTCTAAATAGAAGGGAATAGGTGACAATGGGCGGCGTCTGTGAGAGAGAGCAATGTAGAAACCGCTTTAGATAAGATACGTTCCTTAATACTGAAAAGTAATCTTCCTGAAATTTACGGGGCAATAAGACCGCTATTAAAAGAAAAAGTTCAGCTAGCATTATAGAATCATCGCCACAGCATTGCGACAGATAAAGTTTAAAAAAATAGCTACATAGCAATTAGAAAAAGAAAAGAAACATTGCCATAGAATTTATTTTTAAAATCTAAGAACGAACGAAAATACATTGGTCCAAGCTTTTACAAATATTCCGCAACAACGGAATAAGGAAGAAATTCAGAAAAATTCGAGTCGCAATAACGATCCACTGCAACGCGACGCAAGCAAAAAGCAAATGCGTTTAATCGCGATTCTATCTGTATTTCAAACCAGAACGCGTCGCCAGGAGCATATATCAAATCAGTTTAATCTCTTGCATCACACACACTCGAGAGCAGCTTCAATCCATCGTGACCCTACCTACATCAAATAGATCCGCAACTGTCTGTATAAAATCTCCTACGAGTCACATGCTCAATAAGTCTCTCTCTATGGATCGATCAAGAGAGTAATAGTGAAGAACTGCCACGCGTGAGTGATGTGCGATCACTTGTCCTACATAAATCTCACAACACAGTGCGAGTGTGAAGTAAGTGTGCGAAGAGCGCGAGACTATGGTGTAAGAAGAACAATCTCATCGCAAGTGGTCGAGAATCATCACGTATGCTATACAGAATAGTATGTAATTATAGACCGTATCCCTCACGATCAGATAGTATGGCAAAATAATGGAGCATTAATAGCCGGTACATTCGTCGCGAATGGAGGGAAGGCGAACTGGATTTCCACGGACAGCAGTTTAGAGTGAAACATTCGTGCGAAAGTCAGTATGTTTCTCTGTTTCAAATCTAGCTGACGTAGTTGACGCGGTGGAGGTGGATGCAGTAGTAATAGACTCGCGAAAGCATCGAGTGGTACCACAAATTTACTTATTAGGAAGTATTAAGCTCCAGAGTTATGCTAGAGTGTGAGGTGGATAGGAATTCTCAGGACAGGAAACAAAAAGTTCGAATGCAATCACTTTCGACTAACGGGAATGTACTTCAGGGGTTCCCCAGGGAAGTGTTTAGGCCATTACTCTTCTTAGCGTATGTGAACGATTCTCCATGAAAACAATCCAAAGGTGCCGTTATTTTGCAGACGATGTGTTATATACCGAAACACCAAAAATGAAAAGAGAAAAAAGACATGAATTAATGATCTAAAAGCAAAAACAAATAACGTTCTGGCGGGACGAAATTATGAGAACCAGACTATCGTTTAGGTGAGGTTATCATCCCAAAGTCTCATCAGCAAGTCATTTAGGCAATTCATCTAGATAGTAAATTAGGCTGGAGATGCATATAAATCAAACAGTAAAGAAAAAAACGTGAAAATCTTTGCATGTTTGCTAATGCGAATTCTAAAGAAAGTTCTGCAAACGCCAAAGAGTTAGCTATATCTTACGCTGTCGCCTCTCAGGAATACGGAGTGCGTGTGGGACCATTACAGAAATGCGCACCGGAAAAATCTAGATAGAATACAGAGAAAAGCGAACTAAATTAACCTATAGAAACGCAACAAAAAAGTCATGGGACCCTCTAAACGAGAAGAACAAAGCGAGCTTTCGCTCTTTAAAATCGTACGTAGGTCAACCAGCTTGGA
Source organism: Gryllus bimaculatus (assembly GCA_017312745.1). Taxonomy (NCBI): domain Eukaryota; kingdom Metazoa; phylum Arthropoda; class Insecta; order Orthoptera; family Gryllidae; genus Gryllus; species Gryllus bimaculatus. The sequence goes on along the minus strand of BOPP01000379.1, from coordinate 2,786 downwards.
AGAAATTTCAGATTAGATTAGAAAAACCAAATTATTTCGCCGAACGATCCACCCACAAAAATTCGAGCAAGGAAAAAATTTCAGCATCTTGGGAAAGTCCTTCCTTTGTCACACACAACTTAGAAATTGAACAGTTTACCTGCAGCAGTTTTCAGCTTTTCCTCTCAGTTCCGAAGTTGCTAGAAACAAATTTAGAAAATAATTATATTTAAATCACAGTATGTGCGTGTAGTGCGCTGAAGTGCTGGTGAAGTCGTCAGTGTGGAATTCAAAAGTAATCCAAAGCAAAAAAATAATGTAGTGTATAAGTGAAGTGAAAGTGGAAGTGAAGTTGATGAACGTGATCAATGCTCTTTTCAATCTGCTTTTCTCTTGTACGTATTGTACTGTATTGTACCGTATTATTATATTATATTATTTATTATTCAGATTAATATTATTCGCAGACGCACTATTATTATATTATATGATTATTATAATTATTATTTATTTATTATTATTATATTTTATTATTCATTATTATTATCATTTTATCATTTATTCATTATTATTAATTAAGTAAAAAGTTTGTTGGTAATTTTTTTTGGCGGCCATTATTGTGCCATTAACTGCCACCGGGTCATACCCAATTGCAGTTCTAATAAATCTATCTATCTATAAAACTTCCTATTTAGTAAAGAAATTGGTTTCCTACGAGAAAGTCTGTGCCGTTGTGTACCACCACTAATTTACTTTAGAGAAGAAAGTTAACAAAGTACCTGACAAAGGTACTTCTTAAGAAAAAAAGTTATGTAATCGTGTGCCGGAAAATGGCGAATTTTCGGCGGAAAAATTCCTATTGCTGGGCTCTGCTAACTAAAATGTGGATGAATCCTGTTGCTAAATGTAGAAAAATTTACTAACGCTAACACTTGGTGTACCCAAATTACATGTTTTGTGTGTCCTTGATATTCAAAAATTGATTGACTGCAAAACGTGTGTCTGTCCGTTTGCCCGTCTGTGGTCATTGCTAGTGCCTAAACGGTTCGGACGATTTTCTTCAAAACTGATATTACTCGATGGATCTAAATGAATTTGAGGCATTGGGAGTTTCAAACGGATAGTTCCATTTTTGAAAATATTTTACATGAAGCTAACAATGCCCAAGAGAGCGATTCCACTAACTAAATCACAACAAATATTATGCCTCTATCTAGTATTATTGCTTGCTATAAGAACTACCCACTGTCCATGCACCGTGGGCGGCTTTTTGACAACGAGCCCAGGCCTCATGCCATAGCGTAAGCGGTTGAGGCACGTGTTCAGAAGGAAAGCATGATCTGGATCGATTCGCCCCCGATCCGGGGTATTTTTTGAAACACCAACCTTCTCCATCTCATCCCCGGAAGGAGAAAAACACATAGACTGAATAGCTGAGTCACGACCGAACTGATGTAAGTGTGGGATAGCCACATTTACCGCTATCAACAGCCTGAGATCACAGCCATACCTATGAGTGCAGTATCCAACCAACAAGCGCGAAGATTGACAACACTAGCCTACCACCCCCTGCCCGTGAACGCGTGAAACCTTGTCCATCAAAGTTCCCATTTTAGGACACAAAGTTCGCGCAGGCAATACCCGCCGCCTATTTACAAGGCTGTGACGCCGCGTCCATGGCGAATACCTCCCCTTTCTTCCTCGGCCTAATTACATGGTAAGTCTGCACACTGAAGCAGGAGCGTACGCGATTTTTCGACCGGTGATCAGCTCCTGCCGCCCCGTTCGGCGCCTCGCGTCCGTGTTCTGCCGTCGGCTGAGCCTAAGAATGCAGCCACGACCCCGCGTCGGCCCATTCCTCTCAGTAAATCCCTCAACGCATCAAAGTACACAATTATTGTGGTGCACGCATGCGAAGTGATACCATATACTTGTCCCATATCGACACCCAAGCTAGACTTGCTCCACACGTCCTTGCTCACCACTGTCAATAAAATTTTAGGAATCCGACTTTGTAAACCTCAGCCCAAAAGAAGGTCTGCCCACAGCACGCCTGTCCAAAAACGCGTCCTTGCCTAGCAGAGGATAGCAGCCCTATTATTGAATGGGTAACCATTGATGAAGCCCGAGAAGATTGTCCGATTACACCGCTGGTAGACTTAACAGGACGAAGTACACCTTCCCAGAGCCCGATCAATATTGAACTATCCACTGACTCACCAATGGCAGACACATCCGACCTGCTTGACACCCCCATGAGAGCTAACTACCAACTGCCCTACCAGACAATGCCACCTCGCCAATATCTCTATGCCACGCTTATGCCAGTCTTGAGCGACTCAAGCACCGGAAGCTGCTCTATATCTACATTATCAGAAAAATTGGACAAGCTCGAGCGAGAACGGCCGAAAGCATAAGCATTTCGAGAAATGGGCCAACGCATCCGGAGCGCGCCCCCCTGCGACCGAGCCACGGAAACTCCGACAAAAATGCGACAACCTTGCGACCAAAGGACACGTCAGCCCGAAAACATGCACAGACCAGTAAGTGAATCCTCGCCAGGACCCACACACGAAAGCATGAAATGCGGACTAGACAAGGAAGATGAGACAAGCCGTCCCTCTACCCCGGTCTCGGAGGCGACCGCCACTGCAGCACGCACAGTCAGCCAGGTGACATCGAGCCCCGAAACGTAGTACATAAGCACGTTCCAGAAGAACGCAAGTTACGGACCAAGCCCCGGCAATATTGGGCTTCCGCCCCCTACGTCTAGAGAAGGGCAAAGTGGTCATATTCCTCCCAGCCCC
>BOPP01000378.1:463327-495421 GCA_017312745.1 Gryllus bimaculatus | reverse complement strand
CCTGCCCGCCTATCGTCACTCAACCGCGCCTCCTGCCTGTCCCTACCTCCGACACACTTAACGCTCACCCCATCCCCCCCTCTTCCCCGTCCCACTCCTGTCCGCCCCCGATCCGTCCTCGATCGGCCGACTACACTCTCCTCCCATATTCCATCCGAGCCACTCGTCGCTGCCGCCCTGCGCCGCCCCCGCCCTAGACCCCGCCGAGCCATTACGACGTCACGTAAGTGCAGGGGAAGAGAGACAGCAGCGCCTCCGAGGTTGTTCCATCTTTAATGCCGCGAGGCGCCGCGCCGCACCGCCGCGCCGCGAACGTGTTCAAGTGTAATGGCTTCAGGGGGCGTTGGCGAGACGCATTTGTTACGCGCGCAAATTACGCAAAAGTCGACTTTTATCGCGACTTGTAGAACCTGATTGTCGATACGATTGAAAATCAGCGCAACAAGAAGCACAATAGCATGGTCAAAATAACATTTTATCGGAAAACGAGGTAATAGGGAGTTTGTAACAGCCTTAGTGTGAGCAGTATCGATCTTCTACGCATGCTCAGATGCCCTAAAATGGTGCGAAACTTGAACTGCGCATGAGGAGAAGATCGATAGTGCTTTACGTTCGAGGTGGCACAAACTCCCTAATTTTTGCACGACATACGACTGCAATCGAGACTACAGGTACTGCACTTTGTTTTCTTTATGGCGCTTGACGTAAATTAGCTGTTGACGGATTCATCCAATCAGGAGCTTATCACGGCACAGGCCTACGTTGATTTTTTAAACATCTTCTTGCTTCCCACTGTTAAAGAGCAATTCTGTGATGGTGATTGCATCTTTCTACACCATCGAGCACCTGTTCATACTCCACATCCTGTGGCGGAGTGGTTACATGACAGTAACACCCCTGTAATGGACTGGCCTGCACAGAGTCCTGCCTTGAATCCTATCGAACACCTTCGGGATGTTTTGGAACGCCTAATTCGTGTCAGGCCTCACCAATCTTCTACATCGATACCTCTCCCCAGAGCAGCACTTTGTGCAGAATGGGCTGCCATTCCCCAAGACACCTTCCAGCACGTGATTGAAAGTATGCCTGTGAGAATGGAAGCTGTCATCCAGACTGAGAGTGGGCCAACACCCTATTGAATTCCAGCATTACTGATGGATGGCGCTGGTAAGTCATTTTCAGCCACGTGTCCGGACACTTTTGATCACATAGTGTACGTATATGGCGCGTCAGCCCGTGAACGGGCTCAGGCCTACCGGCGACGTCCCTGCCTCGCGGCCATGGGTTAAGGGGTACGTGTGGTTAGCACGTAGACATCCCCACGCCATAATCCGGTCTTCTCAACCTGAGAAGTGAATTTTTCATCACGACGTAGCAACATGTACTGGGACATTGCAAGGAAAACCATAATCTTTGCATGTTCGAGGAACCGAACCCGGGGCCGCGTAATGGAAAGCGAGCACGCTCATCAATTGTTACCCAGGAGCCCTATTCAGTCAGTGAGTGCTACTCACTGACATTTCCTTTCCACTCTCAAATCTCCCACTTTTCTTTCGCCGTCTTCATGCGCGCGCTCTCTCCATTTCCCCGCCCCCACTTTTCTTTCTTCTTACCGTTTCCCTCACCCCTCCCCTTGCCCCCCCCCGCGACCCCTGATAAGCTCCCACCGCGGGCGAAGGGAAATTGGTCTGGAGGCGAGCGGTCTCCGCCTCAAAGAATTTCCCGGAATGCGGCTTCTGGAACTTTTGCACCTCCTAATGCTTCAATGATTACACGCCGGCGAGCCGAATGCCGGAGGAAACTTTCGTGAAAGGAAACGTTTTGCGTGTGTGCTTTGAGAAACAAAAATGTTTACCGAGGTGACACTTTCTACTCTTAAATAAGCTTGCGTAAACGTTGGGGAGAAAATTTTAAACGGTTTTTTAAAAAACTGGGAATTTTCCTTAGAAACTCGTAATTAATTTCATTGATAATGATTCATTGATGGTGATTTCATTCTTCATTATCTAAATTAGGTAAATGACAAGACTCTTCATCCACAAGTTAAAGCCAAAGATGCTCTTACAATATGTGATACAATGCGAACAATTTATTACATGTTATGTACTCCCACTTTAATGAAAGCTCAATATTTTGTAATCGAACCTAATATACGTGGATGGGTTACATTCCTGCAGTTCTGCATTTTGCTGGAACGTAAGATCTGAATTTAGTGTAAATACATTTTTAGGGTGGAAGATTACTTCTTTTCACCCGTCCTTATAGATTTCCTCAATATTTCTGCGATCGAGATTAATACGCATGTTTTGATTATTCAGAACAGAACGCGTGCTTTTTTTATGAGATAAATTGAAAAAACTTCTTACCGGTTAAATTGTACCTTTCAATTCAGTCTCAGAAATGTCTACTATAAAAAGATTTCCTGGTCGATAAAATAAATTAAAATGCCCTGATATTCGTTTGAAAGCATTTCCATCTAGAAAGGTAATATCATATAAATAAGAAGTTATTAACGAAGAATGATATAAGACTATTTACTAGGAAAGAAAACAATTTTCTAGAAAGGTTTTAATTTATTTAATAAAAGTAAAGTTGTTCAAAAGTTTCATTTGAAAGCATTTTAATCTAGAAAAAGAATATCACATAAATAAAAAGTTATTAACGAAGAAGGATAGACAATATTTACTAGGAAAGAAAATAATTTTCTATATATGATTTTAATTTATTTAATAAAAATAAAGTTGTTTAGTATGCATCGTCTCACAAAAAAAAACCAAAAAAAAACCGGAGTATTTGTTCCCAAGTTTGACAGAATTACTTTTGAGTGGTCAAGAATAAAATATAGCTTAGTTTGCGATTCAAAATGAAAGGACGAACGGATGAATCGACGGATCGGCTGACAGACGATTTGACGTAAACCAATTTTTCGGGATTGAATATCTACGAAACTTGTATTCTGTTTACGCGAGTTAGAGGAAGTGAAATACTATGTATAGAAACAACATTTATCCATCAACGTTTATCCATTTTCTATATCATCACCCCATAATAAGAATTTGTTTGATAAAGTCACCACTTTCGACAATATTACAATACTTTCCTTTTTTAATATTATATATTTTCCTTGTTAGACATAAAAATGACTTTCAAGGGTTAGAAAATATTTACAACAAATACATTGATTTTGTGGTATATTATAAACATATTTAGACATTAAACATAATTAACAATCTTAGAGGTTGATCCAGGAAGGGGCCCCTGAACAGTTATTTTAATTTCCATGATTTGTTAGTATTGAATCAGTGGAATTAAGGAGGATGTAATAAAACTTTCGAATGACGAGATTTAATACGGGGCAAAGGGTGAGCTGACTGTCCTAATTGTAAAATTTGTGTCGCTGGGCAAGAGGTAAGTGAAGGGTAGAAACTGCTTGATAATTTATTAATCCATGTTTTAAGGAGTAATACTTTCCTTTCATTATGCAAGTTTGTGGATGCGGAGAAAGTTAATATAAGAGACTGGAAATTTGGGCTACAAGTAAGGTTCTATCAACGTTTGTCTGGCCCTCGAAGACTAGATTGCCAAAGTAATGTAAATTATTTTCAGAATTATTTTTTTAGTTAATGTAAGTATTGATCAATTAAGTTTAGGCCAGTAACTTTGGAGTAGCCTAAATGAAAAATATGATTTTGTTAACTGTGTTGATTCAGAAAATGACAATTTCTCTCTAAATTACCAACGTAAAATTTTGCCCTTCAAGACGAACATATTTCTTCAAAAATCGTTTGTAAAGAAACGTCAGAAATATATTAATGGCCTTTAAAGGGAAAAATTAAAAACAAACGTACGTAAAAAACTAATATACTTCGTCCCAATAACGATTTTTCACATACTTTCTTAAATAATTACGCTTAAGCAACATTTCACTGAGAAACTCTCTGTGAAACATTTTCTGACATTACATAAAGTACCAGTAATTTGAAATCCAATGCTCATTGTCTCCTTTCCACAAGAAATATTTTGAATTAATTCTGTTTAAATTATTTAATCTCACATAAACCGAAATAATTGGAGAAACTTGGCTGCAGGTAAAATATGTAACACTGGAAATATAGAAAGATAAGGCAAAGAGAAAGAAATATCGTTTGTAGAAAATTTAAGTCGAACGTATCGAGATTCTTTGTATATGAAGCTATTGCGTGGTTAGTACTCTTAGAGAGAACTCTAATTTAATTTACTAGAAAATTTCATGTTGTTTCCTAGAGCATTCGTTAGTTTCCTTTGTGAAAATACAAACATAAATTGGCTCCCTTTCAACACACAATTCCCCCAAGAGAGTAATTTGTTTTATGGCGGATAGTATGTTAATTGGACATGATTTTTATGCCTGAACAGCGGCAGCTCCATTGACGAAAGTGCTTAGGGAGATGGTGGGCCGTCGATCAGTGATGGATGACGATGTACTCAAAGGAAGTGTCAGCAATACCCACCATCGTATCTATTATCCCCGAGGGAGATTTTGATAAGGATGAATTGCTCAGCTTCCGTTGAAGCAGGGTATTTGTTCTTTCTGAGTAATTGGGATTGACGTCAGTCACTCTTTTTTACCCGTCCGTTGCAAGATATGCGCTGAACATCACGATCTCTTTGATTCAAGATTATTTTTTATGTCATTGTAAGTGAAATATCTCGGAAAACAACTCATGAGAAACAAGATTTGATTCTGTGAAATTCGAAGTTGTAATATGTAGTGCTATCTCGTACCCTCTGTACCCAAGGTCTAAGGTATTGATACTCTTTTACATTGCGAAAATCGTAGAAATTAATGATAGAAATTCGATGTGAATCATTCAACGTGGGGAATTTTGTTTTTAGAAGCTCAGACATCATCTGTAAATACGTTAAACATTTTATAATTTAGTTACATAAACTTACGGACCGTTCAAATTTTTATACACTGAAACCATACTTGCAGCTATAATTATTGTTTTTTACAAGATTAGTAGAGCTAATGTAGTCGGTTCTCAGAGGAAGATTGTTCGCGAACGAAAGCTCGCCTTAACGTTTTTCGTGTCGTCGTATTCTGGTAGATAATTATCTGTATACTTAGTTTTGTATACTCTATACACTTTGTCCGTTCATTGAACTTTCGAGCATTTGCAACACAGATAAGGTTTTGTCAAATTGATGTAAGCTGTGTGGAGTTTTGAATGTAGGTCCGATAGTTGCTCGGATGTTTGGTAAAATATCTGTAGTTTCCATTCTTCTACGTTGTAATACCTAGAATGTTTAATAGTTAAGTTACATTAATTACAAATATCCTGGTTGTTACATGCATGTCTGATTGGCCATATAATACTTGCGTGACTGAGAAGGCAGTGACGTGCGACGATCCAAAGAAATGAACCGAACGTAGAGAACAACTACAAAGCGTTTGATTGTTCAGAGATTAATTAATATCATCAGACTGACTAAAACGAGCAAGCTGAATGCAACTCTGAATCATGAACTGACTCACAAAATGCCATATGAAAAATGATGAATAACACTTACAAATATTTGGATGTTAAGAAAATGCCATAATGTCAGGGATCGGTTATTGATACATAATTAATAAATACATACACAGTAATTGCAATACTTCTGACATGCCAAGGTATATTTAAACGAAAAGAATACTATTTGTAGCTCGCAAAAATGTGCCATAACCAGGGGCCATTAGACTTTTTTGGTTTAGTTGTACAGCTAGAACCTCGGCTCACACCAACAGGTACCACGAAAAAATGTATTGAAGGCTTTGTAAAAAATGCTTATCGGGTGATCTGTAGACATTTATCTGCCTACATCTTCTTGTATTTCTGAGAACTGTTTTCTTCTACCTTTAGCGGTGCTTCATAAATTATCCTACCATGAAACAACACATACGGAAAAGAAATATCGGTTCTTTTGTACCTCCGTGCGGCTGATACATTGCGCACACTGGTACCTATTTTGTACCACTGTGCTGTAAAGAGTTAAATAATAAATACATGTGTTACATATATTCGAAACATAAATGCAACAAACAAGAGTGAAAAGTATAACATAAGCTTTTTCGATGAGCAATTATTTTTTTTCTCATTAACGATCGTTTCAACACGATACGGCGGCAGAGAATAATCAGTGAAGCCCTCACAAGACCGGCGGGCCAGTTCAATAATTCATCGCGATTAGCTCGCAGCTGAGCCGCGTACAAAAGCCGCGAATTCAAAGAGCGCGCCCTGGCGCCTGACGGTGATGGATCGCCCCTGTCGCTCAGCCGCGCATCACACGCGTCGCCCGGCGCCACCGCCCGTCACCGCCCACCGCTGTCGCCCGCCCGCTCAGCGGCACCTCAAGGTCAACACCGCGCGGGCAGTCGGCTGTCCCAGTTCCCAACACCGCTTGCCACCCCGCACGCCCCTCCCCCCACGTACAGTCTAAGGGTCTGCTTCACTGTGCCTGATAAAGTTCCGGATATTAATCCGACAGATATTTTATCAGATATCAGTGCCCGATATTTATGTATCCGATAAAAGAGTCTGATATTTATGTCTCAGATAAAAGTGTCTGATATTCGTATTTATTTTGCGTTCACCAAGGTCTTTCTTGTTAAAGTACTTGTCAGGTATCTTTCTTATAAATAATAGTATTTGCTAATTATATTTTTGAGATGTAACGTCTCTTAAACATCGACGAAATGCATGTTGCATATTACCAGGTGATTGTATGGGAACATGTGTGCAAGCTATTGATGTGATAACTCTAGAAAATCTAGCAATTTCATAAAAATCTTCTTGGGTGATTTCAATATTCGTTGGAAATTCCACGAACTCACTACAATTGAAGCAGTAGATTGCTCACGTCAATGAAGTCACTAATTACGATAAAAAATGATCCCGTTGCAAACTACAAATGCAGAGTGAGAAGTCGGTTCATTGGTGATACCTCAGAATTGCTAACAAAACACGAAGTATGCATTTTATTATTTTGTCATAAAATGAATTTAACAGGACTATTACTTTACCAGGACATTACAGAAATATGTCGGTATTCGCATATCATTTCTTTTTGTTTTCTGTTCTAATGAAGACATAACTTTGCTAACCGTAGGCTTCCTTAATCTAAAACGGGATTTGCAATGTTGTTCATCTATTATCTCTCAATATTATTCGTCTATTATCTCTATTAAGTTGTTCATCACGCAGATACCACAGATATTCCTTGAAAATCACAACAAGTTCACAAACAAAATTTTGAAGTTATCCAGTTGACCAGATAAACATTTAATAGCCTCTCGAACCTCCAGATTATTTACCGGATACTTTAACCAGTGGATATATTTATCAGGCACTCTAAAACACAAATTTTCAACATATCAGTAAGATAACGGATAGACTATCAGACAGTTAATCAGACACGGGTGAAGCAGGCTCTTATTCTCATAAAATTAAATAAAAGACAGATTTTTTTGCTATTGGCTATAGGTACTTTACCATTGTTAACATTAAACAACACCCACACACTGGATAGCGATTGTTGTAAAGGCGCATAGATAGCCTTCTTCTGTGATAACGCTCTGAGGAAATCGTTGCGTCAAGGTCTTTCGCCCGCTCTACGGCACTTGCAAGGTCAACACAGCCCGCAGTCGGCTGCCTTCCCAACTACGTTTGCCAGCCCGCCCGCCCCTCCCCCCGGTCACGAAATAACTGAGCACTAGGGCTGATATTACAATATATGAGCGAAGGAATCGATTAGGTTACTCAGGAATTCTGTGGTGAACATACATCTTAAATATTGTTTGACGCAAGTACCAGTAAAATGATATTAAAGTTTATGAAATAAACAAAAAATGCAGTTGAAATCATACATCAGTAAGATATCCAATAGCTTGAGTTGTTTATCTGAAGTGTTTTTGATCAAATTTTTAACGTAATTTTTCTGTTTCTGGGCATTTTAAAGCATTATATTGATCATTTTTGGTATTGTTTTGGGTCATCAAATTCCGCCCCTACTGATCACCCACGGGCCTGCACTCAACAGCACTAACGAGCTCACGTGCTCCATTCTTCCAAACGCCCAAGCTCTCATCACCTTCTCTCATGCCTCCCCCATCACCGTTCGCTAGCTCACCCTCCCCTCCCTCCAATCACCTGATCACTGCTCACTAGGGCCCGGATATTTATGACCAAAAAATGTCAGAAATATAGAAGCATTTATGACCTAAAAATACCAAACTATGACCATAAATGTGAATTTAAACCCCCCTCCAGCTTGCCTGCCCGCTCCCTTCAATCGTACCAATTGACAAAATGCAAGAAAATTAGTTGTTAGTGTGATAATATTGTATCTGACTTTTGCTACAAGAAGAGCATTCTTGTGTAGCAATCTGAGGACAGATAATAAAACTGCAATAATCACTGCGTATACGGAGATATGTCTGAGAGATACAACTTTAACACCAATTTACCGGAAATTATTCAAATTTTAGTTGAAAATTTGTTATTTTGGAGGGTCGTATTGTTTATTTGTTGAGGTATTATGATGCTTTCTTTTTGAAACGCACAGTATGTTTAATAGCATTTACAACTATAAACAAAATTCTAAAATGGGCCCTCTGAATGGAGTAGATTCGCTTATCGGTACAGGTTATTTGACTTTTGTAACATTTTCCCACCCTCAGGGCTTATTTATCGCTAATTAAGCACGTGCCTGCTGTATTCTTCGACTTCGTTGCTATAAAATAACGAAAGTTACTAACTTTTGTAAAACAAATCTATTGAATATTATTTGTAGCACTGTCGTGAATTCATTAACATACAATCGTATAATTCTTTGTGTAAATTAAAAATCATGATATAATTTGTTACCATTGTCCTACATGTACATTACTTGTAATGTATGTGAAATGAAAATCAAAGAATAATTTGTATATCACAAATATTTATTGAAATAGGTTTAAATACATTTATTGGTATTAAATTGATATGACATACAAAACTGCTACTTTAAACTATTACTCTGTGAGCAATCCCTTTATCTGCCATAGTTCGGTTTGTTAATTTGGTTACAACTTTCTTAGAATTCTGTGTTAGTAACTTATTTTAAATCCTTTAATTCGTCGTTTCAAATTACGTAACTTTCCAAATAAACATGAAATTTGAACTTTGATTTAAAATCGAGTTACAAAACCTTTTTCTCTTATTACAATCTTGTATTTTATGAACAATCATCTCGAATTCACTAGAAGATCGAAAGGAAGTGTGTAAATGCAGCAATCCTTCAGTCAACTTCACACCCGCTAGAGCTTCCGCGAGCCGCAGCTAGATGGCAGGACCGCGCCTTCGAGCGTAGTTTCTGCCTTGTCTCCTGCTAAAAGCGCCGTGCACGACTTCCGAGCCGAAGATAAGCATACACATGGGCGTTTTGTGAACGATTATTCAAATATTGGTTCCCATATATCAAATTCTGATATAAAAACGGCACGACAATATTTTACCAGCTACGACAGGAAAACGATCGCTAACTGTACAAATGATGAAGCAGAATATGAGGGTGGAGAACGTTATGTTTGGTAGCTAACAACCCACGCTACGCAAGTCGTACATAGCTGAGGCTTGGAAATTTTTTGTAAGAAAAATGGAATCATTAAGATTATGAAGAAAGTTGAAACGATGGAAACAGTGACAGCAAAAGTATTGCACAACGATCAACGTAATGTAATAGTCTGTTTTAGTGGTCGTGGAGATTTGCGAATGACTTGGTATTGCTTTATTTAGTGTCAGAAAGAAAATACCATGAGAGTGTTTGAAACTGTACGATGATGGCTTTTGTCAGTATTAATTTACAAAGTTTGGATTAATATGTATTCATCTGATAGCATTCTCTCCCGCTGTCACTTTATATACGTGTGTGTGTCAACGATTTAGTCTTGATTGTGGAGAACTTTTGGACATCTGCTGTGTAACTTGTGATGTTATGTTGGAAAGATTTGTAGAGAGCGGCTTTTTCATTAAATCGCCTAGTGGTTTCCTTTGTTTAATTTGAGACTCATGTCGAATCAGGTTCCAAAATATCTGTCTAGAAAATACGGGTGATTTTTCCTACCTTGTACTTCCTATTCCTGTACACACAATGCTCACTCACGAAGTGTATTATCATTGCGCTAATCAGAAATCGCTCTGAGAGTTTAGGCTTGTAATGATTGATAGAAACGGTTCAGGGTAGACGTAACCCGCAACCTGGAGGAATTGGGCTGGTGCTAGACCGCTGGGAACCAGCAAAACAAGATAACGCCACATTCCGACCCTAGAATTTTGTTTGTAATGCTTTACATTTTCGACTCGCGAGGTTAAAACAAATAGTATTTATTTATACGTTCAAAATATCCCAATCAGGGCGGTGTATGTCAAAACGTTTATCGCTTTTTCTACCCAGTTTTTTTCTTACCACTTACAGTGTATGTTGTATGGTAACAAATTATTTTTTCTTTTATTGAAATTGCAACAGTTTTTTCAAAGAATTCATTATTGAATTTTATGTTTTATGAAATATTGTTTATTTTCACAATTTGTATACTTCAATTTAAAAAAAAAATCCTTCACAATCCTTGCATGCTTAATCAAGGCATATTAAATATTAAGCATCAGGCTGAACGTCCTATAAACTGTTGTGGCTCTACTACGCATCAGTGTTAAATATCTACAAACATAACATATTCTGTGCAGGTACGTGAGTTACCGAGCGATCACAACAATCTACAACCTTTCCATTGCTCACTACAGTACCGGCAGCGTATGATCCTCTGACTTCTCTTGCCACGTGCTGTGGTACTTCATGTGACCTGTTCTGAAGCATTCAACTTTCGAGGATTTGTTTACTTTCTCACAGCCAGCGTTCAGCGTTGTCGCTCATCTAACTCCCACAAAGTGGCGGAGGCGATAAGTTTTAGTTTTGTCGAACCATATGAACGTAATATCAAGACGTGTCATAGTCTGTCAGTAAGTGTTAATGCTTTGAGATGTAATTTATCTGTGATGTAGATGGTGCTATGTGCGTAGTATTGTGTGGCAGCAGGGCACTGATCTGTCGGGGTCGCTTATACGCTGCCGGTACTATAGACAGAAGATTCGATAATAATAAAAAAATCATACTATTTTGTATTCATTAATACTGTACCTTATGGTAACATTTCAGTTCATACGGATAGTTTGGGCCGGTGACAAGACTAACTGCACCACTCACAGAAAGCTACCCGATATTCGTGAATTTTAATATTTCAATATTGGCTGAAGTGTGACTCATCATGTTTGCGCATCATGACCTTCATAAATATGAACCAGATCTACATTACAACACGATAATGCACACATTCATCGAAATCCATAGTTTAACAGTTAACGCGTAACGGGAGCTTACTTGGTAGGTTTTGTTACTGCCCCAAGACTTTCATACAGTCTTCAACAAGAATCAGCAATTTAATTTAGATGTCTGACATACGAATGTTGTGATTCCTCTCATTTAATGTAAGATTGGAGGAATGATTGCCCAAGGCTACTTCACTAATTTTTTCGTTTTTTTACTCAAATGCAAATGACAAATTGAGGCTGTGTTTGTGGCTTCATTGAACATTCACTTACGGAAAATTGTCTATGAATATTAATCGATTTCGATGAAATTTGTTAACGCGTGTTTGGTGCCGACAGTATACCTATTATTCGCGGGTCTTCTATGCCGAATGAAAAATGGCTGACGAGCGATGTAGTTTATTCACATGCTTTATTAAAAAAACCGCTTAAGAGGCTATTTGGGATATTTTATCAAAACCGCAAGAGCGAACGAAGAGTAAATCAAGTAAATGGTTTGCGCTGCAATTTTGTAGAACGAAACTAGTAATGAAATCAATTTTGCAGTAAAAGTTCCACTACAGCATCAATTGTCAATTACATCACGATTGAGCAATCTCTAGTGATTTAAAATTTAATTTTCAGCAGCAATACGTTGTCGCTCGGATAAACCGTTCACTTGTTTAATTCGTGTCTCTTGCATTATATATTCCATTCTGTTATGTTTTGCCAGCTAAGAGTTTTATTTTCGTGGATACGTTGATAAATGGAGTTTGATATCTATCTACAGAATTGTTTTCGAACAATTAAAAGAAATGTAATAAATAAAAAAAATAACTTACAATAAAGTGAAAACAATGAAAACTATGTTTTAAACCGCTACCATTTAACTGCATAACGTTAAAACGTTCAATTTTTAGCACTAGTGCTAAAAGACAATGCTCAAATGTTCATAGTAATCTGAAAATGCAACAAAGAAAATATATTTCTTTTGACTGCATCAGCTACTACTGACCTTAAAGCATCATAGTACCCAATAAAGTGATTTTAATATTTGAAGTAAAATAAAAATAAAATCTATAACGCTGTCAACAAATAGTGTATGACACACGGAGTAAAAGTGATTTCTTTTTCTCTAAAAGGATTGCGCCACTCGGCCTATCAGCATCTCGTCACAAACTTTTCTACTTATAATAGTAGTTTATGCAATTAGTTTATAATGTTAAGCTTTATTGAATGATTACATGTTTTGAAAACGAGCGACTTAAGGAGCGAGTAATGTAATAAAGGAACATTATAAACGAGTTGCATACTATATGTTTTTGGTATAACAGCATTATACATTTATAAGAGAATGAAACTTAATTTTGCGAAAAAACTTCCCTGTGACAACTCAGGTATTTGACATCGTGCGAGTAAACGGTGGTTGGGAGTTTCGTTTAGCTCTACCTCCCCCGATTCTCTCGCAAAGATTGGATGAATGTGTGATGACGCAATCACTCGTGAAATAAAATCTAATATGTCATCATATGTGCCGTAAAATGCCCGATTATGAACGATTTCTTGCAACAGAAAAGGTTCTTTTTATTATGCTGGAATGCAAAAAAATAAAGTTCCAAATTTTACCACATAAATAACTCTTTTCTTCCATTGCATTGTATCATATTATATTGTTGCAGAACGATCCAAATGGCAGTCATTATAATATAACTTCTTTGTAGTACTGGCGTTTGCCCACGGGTAGCTCACTGGTCATCGTGCTTGCATTCCATGACGCGGTGCCGGTTCGATTCGCGGTCGGGGCAGGTTATAGTGTGCGATTTCTTTGCGATGTACCAGTATCTGTTACTATGTGACCAGCTCACTTCTCAGGTTGAGAAGACCAGGTTGCAGGGTTGACCATGTGCTTACCACACCACACCTTAACCCTAGGCCGCAAGGCTGGGACGCCACTGCTAGGCTTTCGCTCCGTCAGAGGCTGTTGTGCCAGTGCAGATGCACATTACTGGCTTTCTACTAATAAACAGAGACGCCTTGAGCATTGCGACGTACTAACGGCCATCGTTCTGCTAAATGTTTTGTTGGACGGTGAATATTACTGTGCCGTGACAACAATTGGAGGGGCCATTGGTATTACTCGCGTAACTTTTTTGAACTATGGATTAAATAAATGTGGGTGAAGTGGGGGTAATAGTTACGAATTCGGCTAATAGATTTTATGAAGCAATGCCAATCTCTGGAGAATCAGTTATGACTTCGCCAAGTTTTCAATAATTTGCGTTCTAACTTTCTCAGGAGTTCGAGATATCTCCTGTGATAGATTTTTACCTGCATTGGTCATTTCTTTAGATTTTTTGGAGAAAATAACGGATAAAGGTTTTCGCATTCAAAAGAAAACTGTTTATATTTTGAGATGTGTTTGGAATGTCATCAGTGCTCGCTGTGAGCTTTTGCCTTCAACTGTTTATTGTGCCAGAGAGGGGGAAGCAAGGTCATCGTCCAAGAAAAGTTGCGCGAGTAATACATCGCACATGCTCTGCCCTGCTTACACAGCTCTCCAAAAAATCGAAACCATGAAGCTCTGAAGTGAATCTCTTTTTAAGTTGATAAGAACAGATACTGATCTTTCATGAAATTTCTTTAATAAATTGAATTACAACTCGACTCGCTCTCTGTTCATTGACGTCAGATTGTGCTTATGCTTAACTTAAGCCACCTGGGACAGCCGGGTAGCGTTGATTGAATTCCGCTTGTCAGCTGTCACGGTTCGGTTCAGTGTGAAAGGTTAATTTGTAATATTTATCATTACTCGGAGCAAAAAGTACGGGATGACATTTCATGTAATGATTATTCATTGACTCGTATGGAGTGGGAGATACTCGCTTGTGTATTAATAACCTTAATCGTCGTATTGCATTACACTATGCAACAAATAACACCTTTTTCATGTATTGCGAATGAAAGTGGGCGATGTTCACTAATTTGAGGGAGCTGAAATCAATGTAATTTACAGAACTTTTCTATCACGACACATTTATTAGTTACATAATTTTTGCCCATACTGTGATCGCTCACGTATTTCTACTGAGATATTTTATATTCTCACATAAGTAAAGCGACAACTTGACAACTGCAGTTGTCGACTCTTCGAGCATAATATTTTAAATGACTAGCGTGGTAGAGCGCGAACGGTTTCTCGAAATGTCAGAACCGATCCAGTAACGGCAATCGTCGGATCAACGTTCACCTGTTTTCTACGAAGAAATCCGTTCCAGTGCTGACATCATTACAAGAGTTCGAGATGACATGGCTTGTCTGAGGATCTGGAAACGGCGTCAATTTCCATCCATCGTTATACTACAAAAAAAAGGACTCATCTATTGAGGTAATTTATCTTCAAACAGTACTATTTCATTCTGATATTCTTCGCATTAGTGCGAAATAAAACCTTGTTGAATTTATCATGTATAACGGGAGACACGTATTAAGATATTCTTATACCGTGCTACCTTTTTTTTGTTCTTGTTGTGTAGCATATTGTATTTCCTTTTGATACTGTTGATATCTCCATTTACATCGAAATACTATACTATAAAATCTTAGTGGCAAATACATTGTGAAAAAATCCATTTTGGGATATACCTTTGTTAAAATTCGTATTAAAAGTTGAAAGAGAAGTAGCATAGGAGGGGAAGAGTTCCCGTCCGCACCCGTCGAGCAAGCTCAAGGTCAAGCTGAACCGATGCTTCGTGAAAGCGAGAAATACAGAAATATTTAGACTGAGATCAACGGGATGAAAAACAGTAGAATTCATTCTATTTTTTTAAAACGTGAAACTATTGTAAGAAACCATAACAGGAGGAATATCTATAACTTCTGAAGTTCTGCCTATACATAAAAGGGAATTTGAAAGAATAGTTTCTTATTAAAAAGGAAATTTGTGTGATTGTACAGATGAATATATTTTGATTATTAGTGCATGTTTAATTTGTTTTCTTAACTGTTAACTGAGCAAGTTTTTCTTTAGAATAAAATGTTACTACAATTTCAGACAAAAATGGTATAATAACGTTACTACAATTTTTTTAAAGTGGTATAAGCTGTTTCAGGCAAAGAGTAATTTTTTATCCCATGATAGATATTTCATTAAACGTTTTTAGAGAGAATTGTAAACATTAGGAAGGATTCTGAGGTACAATTCATGTTAAACATCTTGTAAAATAGTACAGTGACTTCTCAAACAGCGTATTTTTTTTTTATGTGTAGTGGTTTCTTTTTTGAATGTTTTTATTGCTTTGTATGTGTGTTTTGTTTTACAGAAAGTGTATTTATGTGTGTGGAAATCATATTGTGCATTTTGAATATTCAATTATGTTACGGCAAATGTTTTCACCTTTTACGTTCCATCAGTAGTAGTTTCCGGAGATTATGTTCTTTTTCAATATGTTCTTTTATTGTGGCTTAGTTTTTAAGTTAGGTCATTAACCATTTTGTGATGCTGCACCCTTGCATGAAGTGAAGTACATCATCGTGGGCTGCCAGGTGGCGTTAATGGGGTGATGCCGATCCCTTACGAGTCGGGCAGGTGCAAGTGGTCCCATCTCGATCAGGTTTTTGTCGTTTCCCTGATCCATTGAGCAAATGCTAAGATGACCTCTTGTTTTGCTTCTGGACGTTAATGTAGCTTCACTATGCGCACGTTTTGTTAAACTCTCTTTTGCTTGTAACGGTAGGAGTAGAGGTAAGGGCGAGTTACTATTTTGTTAACAATGCAGAATAATCATACTTGCTATTCATTTATCGATGCAAATAAGTTTTCTATTAATAGGAAACGAAAATTTAACTATTTTTTTCAAATATTGCTAATATTGCAATTTTTAATTTTTTTTATTTATTTATGTTAAAATTTTACTTATCTTTTCAGTATTTATAGTTAAATTGATGGGAAGAGATTATGGAACTCAAGAAAACGTGCGCAGATAATATTCTCCCCTATACGTCACATACAGTTTTTGCTGTTTTTTGACTAAATAAATCTAAAGTGGTTGCATCGAGAAAGTATGCGCAACATCGGAAAGAACGCAATTCATTCTATTTGGCATTTAATACATCGTCCTTTTAGATTTAATAGCCAAACATTTTCATTTTTTTAAGAATCAAAACGTAGTATTAATGCAGTAATTAAAGTGTTCAGTATTTTTGAATATACATGCCCCTAGATGGCCTTTGTTGGAAGTTGAACTGCGAGTTTCTTTGCCAAGAAACCAGCCAAAGGCACCCATCATGTAAGCATCACACCACTTATTATATAGTCGCTCTATTTAGGTAATTTTCTGATGAAATCGTTCTCCACGCTTATCACTCATGTCACTCAAATTATCAGGGAAAACGTCCAAATGAGAATCTACGATATTTAACTTCAACGACATTCGGCAGCCAAGAGCTTGATAGCTTCAACCAAATCACGAACCAATCATTATACGTTGAAGTTTTCTTGATTTTCTTGATAAGCGGGGGGTACGGGGAAAGGAAGGCTCTGGCTACGTCGCGGCTTAAAAGGGCGTACCGACTGTGGGCATGAACGTAACTCGCCAAAGCGTGCCACGAGAAATGCTACGATTGTTTTGAAAGTACGAGGTGGTTGTTGCCAGCGTTGTAAATTGGTACGTGCTGTTTCGAGTCAAACCTAAGTATCTCAATGTGCCGTGCTATTCAGCGCTAGATGAGGACAACGGAGCTCGTGTATCAAGAAAACTTGCGCGAGTAATACTCATAATTTGGATTCTTTGTACTTCCCAGAACGCCATCACATACAGGAGAATATGATTTCCAGGCTTCTAGTTCTGCATTGTTCATTTTTGTTTCAAAATCTGAATTGAAGAAGGTTCCTTGTTTGGTGCGCTACAAAAGTACCATCACTAAGCTTAGCGTCGGTAATTTTGGGTTAAATTTTCCATTACGTACACGATTGCTTGACTATCTTCCTGCAAGGACTTAACGACGACCTCATAACCCCAGTTGAACGTGAAGTGGGGAAGGTAATATATTCTGAACCAGTGGAGCTTGAGCAACATTTCTTTCACCAATTGCGCGCTGTTCACGTTTCGGCCAATTTCTTTGTATATAGTGTTTTAGTGTGTTTTTGCTATTCCAAAGACACAGAAAATAATATATAAATCGTCCTCGTAAACCTTGAAGTATGGCTGCAACCTTTCATTCACAACAAACCTTCCAGGTGAGCGTGGTATAGTTAATGGCCGAGAGGATAGCTTTCATTGCATAATACGTTCTTTCAGTCACACTGCTTGCGCAAGAGGAATGGAAGACCACTATTTCTGTTATGACAACACAAGCTTTAGTCGTAAGTTTGAAACACGCGCAACGATTCGCCATTCACTCGTATTGCGCTCAAGTTCAAGAGCGTGGATGAGTTCAATCACATTGTTACAAACGCACATCGACATTTCCATTGAAATTAACTGTGGCTTCTTTACTTCCTTCCCGATATACTAGTAATATAGACATATGTCAAAAGATTGCACTGTAGTAATCTGGAGCCAAGAAGATCAGCTTGGGTTTTCGTCCAATTGAGAAAGATAGAGTCAGGGGTGGCCTTCATTCGCTTTTCATCTCCTACTTTTCTGATTCATTCTGACCTTCACTTACACTGTCAGTCAAAATACTTGTCCATTTTATTTTATTTTATTTTATTTGTATTTTTTACTGTCGCTTGTAACAAAGAATTGGTGCATGTAGGACTTTTTTTTCATATTTCGAATCAACGCCCTGAAAATTAGAAGAAATGCGTATTGGTCTACCTAATACAAAATGGCGGTTGTCAAGTGTTGTCAGTCAGTACTAGCGAAGTAAATAACTTGAAACAGTGTAGATTTTGTATGAGGAACAATGTACGATTAATGAGAACTGAAGAATTGAGATGGAATACCTTATGAGAAAGCGTTTGCCCTAGTCTTGAGATACTGCCTAGTGAGAACTTGTGGGCGAAGTACGTATATGTAGTGCCCCCAAAATTTTTTAATTTTAACCTTAATCAGAGGAAAAGTATGGACCACATACTTGTTTGTTTAAGAAGTCTAAGGAAATTATTCAAAATTATATAATGGAATATTAGTAGATTAAGAATGCACAATTTACCCTCTTCATATTAGTGTCCTTTTCTGGGTACGATTCTTTTTAATTAAACGGAGTAAGTAATAAACTATTAGCTCTTTACATTACATAATACTTTTCATTGCAATATTCTCAATTTATTTACAATTAGTAATATACATGAAAATCTTCAGAACATATTTCACAAATTAAAAAAAAACCTTTTGGTTCGACAATATTGTGTTTCAGAAACGATTACATATAAACTTTGGCATTTTTAATAAGCATTTGTAAGAAAGGCCAAGGTTGAGTTTGGTTCTGCTCAGTGCCATAGAAAAGATGAAATACTAGTCAGAGCACTAATTAAATAATTTAATGATACTAATTTCGGATCCGCTACATTTTATTATATTTAAATCAATTATTCAACCGTTGTTTACATATGTAAGTTGAATATGTTTTAAGGAAGCCTCAAATAACAAAATGAAATAACAAAACAAAACTTTAAATCTGGATGTGCCAAAATAACCTTATTCCCCTCTATTAAGTCTCTTCCAATGCCATCCGAAGTTAGTATACAACAAATATTCTGTTATTTTCGCAGGAAGTTTGAGTTAGAAACTAAGATAAATAATTTCTCAAGAGTGAAATATTCACAGGCTCGTGTCATCTGCGACTTTATTTATGAATTCTTTTTTTTTCATTCACATATTCTTGTTCTTCTTTGAACAATTTTCGATCATAAATACATCGTTTATATCCTTCAAATAATTTAAACAATAGTTGACTTTCTATGAGCAGTCAAAACATACTTATGAGTACGTGGGGGGCCAATTTATCACTAAGCGACCAGGGCACCGATTAATTTCTGCAGCTGGGGGCAGAGACAGTTTGTTCTTGACAATGTTTTCAGTCCGCCACAAACAAATGAGAACCGAGCAGCTATTCGCACAAACGTTAATCATCTTAAGTGTATATCATTTGGGAGGTTGCGTCATATGAATCCGCATAAATGGTGCTACAGAAATCTGTGTTCGTGGAGATGGCAAAGTATTCTAATTTTGACTACCACCATTTTGCAAGAGAAAATATGCCGCAGAAAAATTCATTGAAATCTGTCTCACAATTCTGTAGATTTATTTTGCACGAACGTTTTGCGTAAAACATTGTGATAATAGCATATTTTTAAATGTTTATTTACGCTGGATGAAATATATCTCATTTTAATTATTGCATCAAACTGAAGTATTTTGTACATTTCACCAAATAATTGCTTATTCTATTAATGGTAAAAGGTAAATTAATGTATGTTTATAACTAAAACATGAAGGAATACATCAACAATTTTACAGTTTCCAAAATATGTACGGCTATTTAAAAATTCTGGTAGAAATTGAATATTCATGAAATGTCAACTTTGTCGCGGTGTGGTGATCACTCTACAGTGAAAATGTATGATCTCAATTTTTATACTTCCGTTATTTTTTCCGTATTCCGAGTAAATAATAGGGATAGAGAGAAAATGAGGTTGAATATAGTTACGATAAATTATTACTGGAAAATTACTAGAATATATATTTTTTCCATATTATCCTGGGGTATCCTTTGAATTTGTTTTATGAAATAAAATATTTTCAATTAATAAAAATATATGAGCGGGATACTTTCCAAAGAAACGCAAAAGAACACGTCTTCCATAACTCGAACACATTAAAAAGTGATAGTTGTCAGGTACATTACAATACTTAATTAACTTACTTGAATCTGGGATGTAATTTTTGATGTTTCGAGTAACTATATTGTAATGGACCACGCGACACAATTTTTGCCGTGCCGCTGTGAGTCACACTATCATAGGGGAGGGGCTGCGGTCACACTGAAGGTGCGACGGTCGTTTCCAGATACCAGGAGCACGCGCTAAGTTTATTAAGGAGGGCGCCAAGCGTATGCCTACCTGTGATCTGGGTGCCGGCCATGAGACATCTGCAGGAATCAGCGCCCTGCGTCGAATGGATTGCATTTGCTTACTAGCTACTAAATAATGCAGTTTTCTTGTGTGGCCACCCGACCAAAATGGCGGGGACACGTTTATTGCTATCGTAAGTCCTCTTTTACATAATATTCCCTTTAGGGCTTTACTCTGGCTGATAACTAGATGAACGTGAACACTTACGGGAATGGATGAATGAATTTCTGATACTTCACTCCGAAGGATTACACGTCAGATATAGGCCGGTAGCAGCAGATGACCCGTTGGAGAACCATGGGCATCTACTGTCGTCGGGCAGGAACACGTCGCCTGGCTGGGCAGGAGATCATCTAAGGCCGTCCGCGGGATTGGAACAGTAACTTTCGATGCGCGGGTCACAGGTCGTCATACGTCGCCTGGACCGCGTACTATGTTTGGAAGCCGAATATTTAGGCTGCACACCCTCTCGAGTACTTTGTGGGTGATGCGCTTACCGTTCTAGCCCGGCATCCGGGCGAATGTGCAATGATGCACTCTTTGCCTAGAGATATGCTCTGCAATATTGTACCCTACTCTGATTCAGGTCAATTGTAGAACCGCCAAGATTCACAAAGCAATTGTGATAATTTGAAAGTAAAGTCATTTCGAATTGGTCAACTAGAAGGCACAGTTTTGCCCAGGTGACCTGGGCAGTGGCTTGGCGATTGCCTACGCAAATGCGCTGCCATCGGCGCATGCTGCCGACGCTTGCACGGCA
This sequence comes from Gryllus bimaculatus, assembly GCA_017312745.1. NCBI lineage: Eukaryota > Metazoa > Arthropoda > Insecta > Orthoptera > Gryllidae > Gryllus > Gryllus bimaculatus. The sequence continues at coordinate 474,222 of BOPP01000378.1, read as the reverse complement.
CACAGCAGGGCGGTCTAGTGATCGGTTATTGCGACTTAACAGGCGCGCCAACTGATGCGGCCATAAGTCCCGTAAGTGTAGTGTTTGTTGCATCTCTGGAGGTTATGACATTTCTTCCCCGCTAGAACCTGAGATACGGCGCAGACATACTCGTTGACTTGGGGAGTTAACTTTTCAAAGTTGGGGGGACCGCCGCAGCTGGACATGCTCGAATCTTCCGACATGTGGTAGTAAAGGGCATAAAGGTGCATGCGTGCGTGTGTGAGTATGAAGGGAGAAGGAAGGACGAGGAAGGAAAGATCCGAAGGGCCCTTCACCAGTTGCTGAGGATACTCCTCCGGCATTTGCCTGGTACTGATATAAGATACCACGGAAAACTGTACCTATCAGAGCGGCCGGCCGCTAGAATTCTCCTCCAGGCAGCGACTGAACCTGACAATTTGATGTTGCAAATCGTGCCACCGTCGGGACTCGAACCCAGCACCTCTCGGTCAGGGGCACTGTAGTGACGTCAGTTGATGCCTTGAGCAATCTTCGCTGGTCCGGCTGTTGGAATGACGAGGCAGTGTGGGGTTGGCGGAAGGGGCAAGAGAGACCCGGGGCGGCGCGGCGCGACGCGTGTTTTTGCACTGGCCGGCGGGGGTGGGGCGGTCATGGATGCGGCTGTCTGGCCGCCGGGAATTAATAGGGCGCGGCTGATTCGGGGCCGCGGCGGCGCTGCACCGCGATGCGCCATTCAACCGCGCACAATTGTGGCTGCGGCGGCCGACACGACCGCGCAAGCCCTTTGCACCCCCCCGCCACCACCGGCGCCGACCTCTTCACTCTCGCAGTTTGTCCCCGTTGCCCAGCAACCGCCCCCAAGAAACTCACGCATGGCCTTTCAGCCCGTTTGGCGGTTTCACTCTCTTCGTCTCTGTCACTCCCGAAATGTCTTTCTTTTGCGTTTGCCCGTCTCATTCGGGCCTGTTTTCTCACTGGCAAGTCGTCTATGTGTGTCCGTTTTCCCGCCGTCCCCCACTGTTGGTATTCACTTTCGCGTCGGACGGCGCCTTCACTTCACGCCCGCGATTGCACCTGCGCCGCCCATACTCCGCCCCCGCCCCCGCACCGCCCCTTTCCTATCCCTCTCCATTTCCGTTGCGACCGCCCCCCTCGGCACCAACCCTTCAATGTCGCGCCCGTGCATTTTTTCGACCCTCTTCTCTTTCGTCCACCCCAACACATTTATTTTCTCGATTGATTCAATATTTCGTGTTTCCAGGGGCGTCAAGTGCTGTGATTATTAGTTATGTACGTGTAGTGGATGCTTTGATCACTGAAGATAGGGGTGGTCCTCCCCCACTGCTTGATGAAGCCTCGCGCCTACTTACTTGCTGTGATTTCCCTATCTAGGTATCCCACACAGAGAGGCCTCCACTCCACACGCAAGATCTGAACCGATGTGTGTGATCGTGTAGTATATGAAAGTGTGTGTGCAATTTAAGGGCGAGGATACGACAAGGAAGGGGAAGGAAAGACCACGCGCAGTCGGTGCCCTGTATGTTAAGGTATTGCTCTTGTATTCCTCAGCGGTTGATCGGAGGAAAACTACCGATCAGAGCATTTGATCGCTAGAATTGTCTTCCAGAACTCGACCTAGATATGTAGTGAGTGTCCAATATCCGCCACGATCGGCACTCTTTCCCTACGACAACCTGGTCACGAGGCACTGAAGGGAAATCCGTTGATGCCAAGAGCCACCTAAGCCGATTCCTCTTCTCCACCGTTCACCTAGTTCATCATATTTTCTTCCCGCGTTTCCCCTCACGATAACAGTTTTCTCATTTCCTTCCTTCTTCTCCCACGTTTCTCCTCCCATGTTTCTCCTGCCACGTTTCTCCTGTCACGTTTCTCCTGTCACGTTTCTCCTCCCACGTTTCTCCTCCCACGTTTCTCCTCTGCAATCACCCAACATTCGCTTTCGCTTACAACACCTGCACTCGCAATTCAGTTCGCATCTGCACGGTCGCTCCCACGCCCCCTCTTCCATTCCCAGCGCCACCGACCCCGGCGCTGCCCTCGGCGCCGCCACAGATCCTATTGATTGCGGGTGAGGGCGACGCGTGAATCGAGGGTCGACTGTCGCCGGCCCGCGGGCCTTGGTACCTGGCCGGGGCGGGGCAGCGTGGGGCGGGCTCGAGGGTGGGCGGGGCTCGCAGGGCAAGGCGGGGCGGTGGGGGAAACTAAGCGGGGAGAGCCGGGCGGGGCGGGGTGGGGCGGGGCGGAAGCGAATCGGAGCGAGCGGGGCGTGTCAGGAGGATTCGGAAGCGGGGCGGGGGGGGGGGCGAGTGGGGCGGGGCGGGCGGAGCGGAGCGGGGCGGCCGCGGGGAGGAGCGGAGGAGCGAGGCGGGCGGGGCGGGGCAGCGTGGGGCGGGCTCGAGGGCAAGGCGGGAGACGGGTGGGGGGGAAACTAAGCGGGGGAGCGTGGCGGGGCGGGGCGGGGCGGAGCGGATCGGAGCGGAGAGCGGAGCGGGGCGTGTCAGGAGGATTCGGAGCGGGCGGGGCGGGGGGAGGCAGAGTGGGGCGGGGCGGGGCGGAGCGGGGCGGGGGCGGGGCAGGAGCGGAGCGCGTGCGGGGCGGGGCAAGCGTGGGCGGGCTCAGAGGGTGGGCGGGCTCGAGGGCAAGGCGGGAGCGGGGGGGGGAAACTAAGCGGGAGAGCGGGGCGGAGCGGGGCGGGCGGGGGCGGGCGGGAGCGGATTCGAACGGAGAGGGGCGTGTTCAGAGGATTCGGAGCGGGCGGGGCGGGGGGAGCGGAGTGGCGGGGCGGGGCGGGAGGAGCGGAGCGGGGCGGGGCGGGGCAGCGTGGGGCGGCTCGAGGGGTGGGCGGGCTCGAGGGGCAAGGCGGGAGCGGGTGGGGGAAAACGAAGCGGGGAGAGCGGGGGCGGGGCGGGGCGGGGCGGCGGCGGAGCGGATCGGAAGCGGCAGCGGGAGCGTGTCAGGAGGATTCGAGCGGGGCGGGCTCGGGGGGGAGCGGAGTGGGGCGGGGCGGGCGGGAGCGGGCGGGGAGGAACGGAGCGGCGGGCGGGGCGCGTGGTGCGGGCTCGAGGTGGGCGGGCTCCGAGGGCAAGGCGGGAGGCGGGTGGGGGGAAACTAAGCGGGGAGAGCGGGGCGGGGCGGGCGGAGCGGCGGAGCGGGCGGGGCGGGCGAGCGGCGCGGGCGGGACGGGGCGGGGGGGAGGGAGCGGGGCGGGGCAGGGCGGACGCGGGGAGGCGGAGTGGGGCGGGAGCGGGTGGGGGCGGAGGCGGATTTAGCGGGGCGGGGCGGAGCGGAATGAGGGGCGAGGCGAAGCGGGGCGCGGACGGAGGAGGGCGGGGCGGGCCGCTGGGCGGGGCCGAAGTGGAGCGGGGCCGAGTGGAGCGGGGGCGAGTCGGAGCGGGGCGGGGTGGAGCGAGCGCGGGGCGGGGGCGGGTGGGAGCGGAGGCGGGGCGGGGTGAGCGGAGTCGGCGGCCGAGCTGGACGGGGCCGGTTTGGGAGCGGAAGCGGGGCGGGCGCGTGGCGGGCAAGGAGGGGAGGAGGGGGCCGAGCGGAGCAGGTGAGAAGTGAAGCAAGCGGGTTGGGCGGGGGGAGAAAGACGAAGGGCTCAGAACGCTCCGCCCAGTGTCGCCCTGCGCGGCGGCGCCTGACAGCGGCTCAGGCCCCGTGAGAAACCACAATAGACGCGCTTGCGGCGACGCCTTCGCCGCGCCCGCTGAGCTCTCGCCTCGTCATCTGGCGGAGCGGAAGTCTAGAAGGGCCTACGCTTACCAAAGAGTAGTCATCCGCTTTACCTTCTCTTCCCAACTCTACAGGTGTTTCAGAATAAATGAAGCTCTTGGGGCAGTAACCCATCATGTCCAGACGTTTTTTTAACAGATTATGAGATGTTGATCTCACGATTATATATAACACGCATCCACTGGCATACATATTCACACTCACTACGAACTGTTGGTGTAACGTGGGCAATGTTTTCGTTTGGTCCTCAATCTGGATGGTGTATTAAATTTTTTCCCTTCTGCTTAAAAATCAGAGTTAGAAGACAAAAAGGGCGCGATTTAAATGTTACAAACTTGTAGATCGTGTAGAAACATCAAAGTAATAACTTATTTACAATAAAAATGCTGAGAGAAAATCCACGTGAAGAAGTTACACGAGTGACATTTGCCCCTCACGTTTAGGCAACTCATCGGGCACCACTGTGCAGCAGGCACGCGAAATCTCTTTGGTGTCGCCACAACGTGATCCGCTGAATATTAGTGCATTAAGTGTTGGCTGACAATGAGGGGCATATGTCACCTTTTTACCTCGTTTTTTGACAAAACGTTATCCCTTTCATCTCCCTACATACCATGCAAGTTCGTAACATTTTTTTCGGAGAAATTCTTTGTAGTGTGTAATTTAATTCATCTCTAACGTAATTTTTTTAGTTACGTTTTTTTGTATTTATTAAAGTTTGTTATTAATTTCTTGCAAATATACTGTGAGTGTGCTCCTCTCCCATCAACACCTTCCTTGTTCGTTTTCACTCATCTCGAATTTGTGCGAAACCGTGTCTTAATTACGTACTTATTTTCTTGAATGCCCTATTTACTGTATTTGTCAGGAGGAAGAGCATGTGCAATGGACTGTGCCTCGTCACTAAAAGAGACTTATATATATTTATATATTTATTTATATTTAAATATTTATATATTTATTTATTAAAAAAATTAAAAAGAAATACATGCTTATATTTGATGTGTGAACACTCACTCTATTTATTTAGTTTTTGCAATAACTTTTGTCAATTTTTCTGCTAATTTTATTGGCTATTACTTGTTTATCTACACCAAAGAAAGATAATTCTGAGTATTCAGTTCGTTTCCTAGCAGCCTGGCTCATTTTTTTTTTAAATTTCCAGAGAGGCTGTCGTGTTGTAAACGTGCGGTGTGAAGAGTGGCAGTGTTTTTCTCGGCTGTACTTTTTCACCCGCGGCTTCTCGCATCGCGTGATTCACGCGACACGGCGCACAGGCTCCTGGAAATTCAGTGACATCGGAAATCGTTTGGAACTAGAGAGACACGAAAGGTCTAATCCATCACTACCCTTTAGGTACTTACAGTTCTTGCATCTGTATTCACCTAGAATCTCGAGTTACCCAAATGTTAAGGATGTAAAATTAATATTATAGAAATGTACACAAAATAAAAAAAAATATTTTCAAATCCTTACAGAAGAAATTAATTATGTTATAACAGCACATACATTCTAGTATTAGTAACGGTTTTACAAAATTATAATATTAAGACATCTATCCTACTAACACTTGCCATCACGTGAAAAATTTTTATTCAAAGGGAGAGCAAAGGATTCAAATGAACCTCTGTAAGTTTCTGAAAAGCCAACATTTCAAATAAAACTGGATTTTGAGGTCCTTGAGTTTGGCAGACATTTGTTTTGTTCCGACCAAACATTTAAAGAAAAATTAAAGAAATAAAAATACGTACCCAAAATGAAATTCGCACGGGTCAAAATCAATCCAATATTGTAATAAATTCTTGATTTGTGGTGATTGACACGTGTAAAAAGTGGGGGAAAATGACTAAATTTTTAAACTTCGTACACGACATGACTCAAAAGATGGACGAGGAATAGTAGATGCTGAAGAATAAATTTAAGAAAGCTATTTATAGTTTCAAAATTGATAGTATAAGACTAGTTCGAAAAAACTTGCAATTTTTGAAATTTCAGAGTGAATGAAAATCTGAGTTCTCCCATTTTATTTCGAAAACGATGCTCTATTAGAGCAAAAACATTTAAAAAAATTGTTTTGCCGTTATTGAGAAAATTTTGTTTAGATAAAAACTATATGATTTCACTCAATTACGAAAGTGTATGCGACTATTTAAAGACTGAATATTGAAAATCAGGCTTCATTTAGAAGCAAATATTTTCAAACCAGTAGTTATAAGAGAAGGTCGAAAACGTTTTATACTTTCACAACTTTCGAAAATTCATTCGCTTAGTTTTGATCGGAGAAACCACAGATAACTCGCGATCGAAGTAGCCAGAATTCTTCTCGCGATCAGAGTAGCCGGCAGCCAGAATTCTTCTCCACACTGCAATAATTGCAGATGTAGCTATGTTAAAAGTATTGAAAATATACCGCCTTGGGGATTCGAACTCTAGAACCTCCCCGACGTGAAAACCCCCTGGCAAAGAGCAAGGACTTTATTACAGACCGTGGTTCTTGTTCTTTCTCTATCACAGAAACTAAGACATTTATTGTATTTGTATTTAGTCATTAATATCCCTTGAAAGGTAACTGGTCTCGGCGCCGGTAGATCCAAAGATTCCTAGTCAGTTACCAAACGAGGAACCAGTCATATTTCGAATTCACTTTACTTCCTTGATTTCGCGTAGTAAACTAATTCGGTTAGCGACGTCGGTTTGGCGGTCGTAACCTGTCGCCTGGATGACTGAGAGTAACTACGAAAACCCTTATCATGATGGCCGAACTCGGAAATGGAACCCGAACCTCCGAAGTATGCAGCGTGCTACGCCCTAAACCACTTACCTGGGTAAGATAATCATTCATTTTAAATATTTATTGACCTGAAAATTGCATCGGCTAAATCGCCGTGTAAAAAAAATAGTACATTTTCTTAATATAGTTGACGGGTCGTCGAAGCAGGTAGGAAAAATCGTCCTCGCAGTTAGTGAGGTTTTCTTGTTGCTCTAACGGGAGTTAGGGAAAGGAAGAATAGCTGTGAAACAGGATTTTGTTTCTGGACGTATTTAGAGAGCAAGAGCTTGAAAAGGAATAATTGAAGGAAACATTTTAAATTATTTTTTCCATAATAATATTTTTTTATTGAACATCTAACAGAATTAAAATATTTATCATAATTATTACCTATGACTAGCGATGTCATTCATGTGATTAATTTAACACGTGAAAGTGTTATTTTTTACATTGAACATATATATTTACTGTTTGTTTGTGATAATGTACGATTTGGTCTTTTTGTTTTGTTCATCCGTGTTTGACAAAATAGTGGCTTGCAAATGAAAGAAAGGAGAGTATAACTACCTTCAACAGACGGAGGTTAGTCACATTCATGATTTGTTTATAATTATTTCACTACATTTGTCATCATTTTATATTGCTTTATAATATAAAACGTTCCAAAGCATCAAAATGACCACATTTTGATAGGCCTCGGAACATCAGGAAAGACCTTGGGAATTTATATCCCTATTTCTATTTCTTGTACGGTTGTACTTGTGGTTGACTCGCCCTAAACACGCTTTGTTTTTCGTCTTTATGCTTCTTGAAACTATTCTACAATTTCTCTCAACTATTCTTCCGTAAATTTTTGGTCATCTTTCATTACTTTGAGACATATCGTGACCCTCTCGTTTTATTCTGTAACGTATCAGTCCTAAGAGAGATTTTCCCTTTCTGTAATTTCCAGAAAATATTATCTTTCTTCATTCAATAGCTTTCTTAAGTGCCCTTTCCATTTTTTACAGATATCGCCTTTGTTGGATCTGGACTTTTCTTTAAAAACTCCTCTATTTATCAATGAATCAATTTATTTTTTAGGCTTTCTACATACAATAACGTATATATTCAGTCGTTACGTTATTCAATTTTATTTAATTCTATTTGCATACCATTCAACGTATATTTAATTTTAAATTGCAGAAAGAAACAGGAACCTACTGTGCACTCTCGCTCAGACACTATATATTCCGATTGTCATATTGAACTGTATAAAACGCACGTCTTTTTCGAAAAAGTACATTTTATCTAGTATTCTGGTACAAAGATTTATTGAAAAGCCTTTACAATCCGATTATGAACATATTTTATTTCGTATTCGTGCCGTATGGAATTTTTTTGTTAAGAGGTTTATTAAGAGGTTTTCCTTAATGTTTCCATGTCCATAATTGGTTACTTTCGTAAATAGTTAACTCTTTCTGTTTGGATTGGTAGAATTACCAACATGTAAAGTAGAATTAGAAATTTAATAAAATGGAAATTAAGTAATGCCTTTCTACAGATGTTAACATTTTAGCAACCCTTATAAATTCTGTAACGTTGTTTTATTATTTATACCTCAGTTACAATGAAATTACGTAAATTTATTTTATTTCAATTTGCTTATCTAAATTCAAAATTTTCTAAATCGATATCCATTTAATAATAAGAATTATTAAAAAACAAGTGTTCCATTGGGGCAGGTCAAAGTGGATTTTCGTCTGTTCATTTTGAGACATTTCGTATAAAAATGGTTGGTCGCCTGAATCCAAAAATGTTCGTAGTTTCGTCATAACACGTATAATTTTTAATAAATTCAGTCAGTGAATTTTTCGTAAATACCTTTTTGTAATGGAATGGATGATGATAAAACAGAGAACATAACCCCATTTTTAATGTGTTATTAACGTTTATATTGTCATGACACTGGGGTTCGGGATAAACCGTGGGTAGCACCTCAAAGTGTGCAGAATTTGTGTTGCAGTATTAAGAACTGGTAAAAGGGAAAGAGGCATAGCTTGTTCGAGTTCCTATCTTATGGTTAGAGCCAAAGAACCATGTAGGCGATTGGTATTTTCGTATTTGCCAAGTAAAATATTGATCAAAAATAATAAAAAATGAGTAGTTTATTTACTATATTATTATTATTATTATTATTATTATTATTATTATTATTATTATTATTATTATTATTATTATTTGGAGTCTACTTCGAGAACTGAACCAAATTGCATTGACGTTCCTCCAACACCGGAACCTCCTTCGAACCTCGTCGTTATTGCATTTGATTTATGTTCAATGCCAGCCGATCCAGCTTAATTACATGATTGTACAAGAAAAAAAATCCTTACACCAAACTAACTTAATGATTTGGTCAGAAACTGAAATCTTTCAAAGAATGTTTCTGAATTTGTAGCTTATCAGCTGAAAACAAACAAAAAAATATGACCACCAGAAACGTATGTTACAATTTACAGACATCAATGGAAAGACCTTTATCAGGTATTTTAATCACGAAGACTCAATAGTATATTGCACACTTTCCAAACTTCATAAATATGTTATAAGCAGAGTATAAAAACAGAGGAAAGGAGAATTTCTTTTAAGTTCCCACAGAACTATAACGTTATATCATCAGGCCTGCAGTCGTCCATGGTTAATGGAGGACATGACAACCTTGAATTGCCTACGGGAGAAGTAATAGTTACAGCAAGATAGCCAATGGAATTAATGTTATAAGTTACAGGATTTTGCGCACGTAATTATCACAAGGTTAAATCAACTACTCATGACACATCAGTAAGTGGGTCATTCGATATAGAAAGTCTTAGGACAACACAGGAATGACGTAGAAGAAACACACTGATACTGTTGTTCAAGTACATTATAAGAAACAACTTGGTAGATTCTAACAAAATTATTTACTTCCCATGTATTAAATTGGGATGAATGAAGCAATTTACTAAGGCTTTGAATAAAAATAGAAGTAGTTTTAATTACCTAGCCAACAAGTTTACTCTAAGGAGAAAGAATGAAAGGTACTTTTGTAGGGCCGATGAGGGAACTGACTAAAGAACAACTTTTTGAAGCACGTGTGACACTTCCAGAAAGGGAAGCTTGGATTAACTTCAAATAAGTTCGTAAGTTCTTGAGAAATTATAAATATCTAAGCACGAAAATCATGAAAATAATACTATGGAAAATATGAAGTCTAAGGATATGACAAGGGTGTGAGTTATTGCAACATGTTACACAATAAGCATCGCAATGTTCTTTGCCAGGTCAACCTCAAGGCAGAAGCAGTCTTGAGAACACATGAATAACACGTGCATTCAGGCGCTCTAACAGTGATCTAATATAAATGATGCGGTAACGTTTGTTCACAAGATAAGGATGAACAATGGGAAATTGGAGAGAAGGGAAAATCGTATGAAGTAACCCCACTTAGACAACAGAATGAATCATATAAATAAACGTATATATGTGATACGTAGTGATTGTAGGTACAAATAAAGTAAATGAGTGGCGTATACGTTTTTATTGACACAAAGTTTTTTGAGAATTTGAATTTTAAATTGTATGTTTTATTTGCAGATTCAATGCTTAACAATCGCTAACACCATTAGTCTAGAAAAAAGTGACGAATAAAGGAATTATGCAAATGTTTTCTGTGTTAAAAACTGGAATTTCTCCTTCTCAATATTAATTACATTTTTTGGTGTATTAATATAATATATCTCGGACATATGTTCATGAATATATGAATCACATTTTTTAGCCAACCATTAAGCCGCAAATGTCCAGAGGGTCTGGAAGGTTAATACTTGGGATAATTACTTTTTACTTTAAATGGTAGAGGCGGGCGTCTGTTAAGTTCTTCAATTTGTGAAATACTATATAAGGACATGTGACAAAGAATGTTCGCTATATCTCGTAGGCGAGTGCGACTGACACTATGGCATCTGTTCCACTGCTCTGGCCACCAGCCCCCATCGCCGGAGGCGATTTGGGACTGCTTCCACGTCCCGCACAGCCTCGTGTTCAACCTGCCCCCCGCCCATCACTCTTCCACCTCCAGAGGGAAGGGCGGCTCCCTCTCTGAACACCCCGCCAGCGCCGCCGCCGTCTCCTCTGCAGCTGTCTTCCAAGACCGCATCCGCCTCCATCAGCGCCACCACGTCCCCGCAGACCCTTCCTCCGCCTCCGCCGCCGCTTCCGCCTCCGGCGCCCAGACCCCTTCTGCTGCAGCATTACCACCATTCTGCAAGGATATCCTTTTTGCGTGTTATTACCGCTTCCATTTCCGTCTCCTCGTTTTACTCTTTCTCGACCGCCACCGCCGCTGCTG
>BOPP01000378.1:431246-451621 GCA_017312745.1 Gryllus bimaculatus | reverse complement strand
TCGCTGGTGTGATAGATACCTTCTAATAATTAAATACAGTAAATTGAAGATGTCTGGTATCAAAAAATATATTTTGCTAAAGATAGTGTCGAGCGCGCAGCGATCATCCCCGGATCTTACAGCTTCCGTGCCGAAAACAAAGCTCTTTGAAGACGCAGACCTTTTGTTTTCGGCTCGGAAGCTGCAAGCTCTGAGAATGATCGCTACGCGATCGAAACGATATTTAGCAAAATCTATTTTTTGATACCAGACAACTTTAATTTAATGAATTTAATAATAATTATATTCTATTCTAACTTACCTCGTGCATGAAATGGTCTCTCCACCTGTTTTGCACTGCTGCCATCCACGAAACATATTATGACTCAAACTTTTTGAAGTCTTCTCGTATTTGTTAGACATTTCTTTAAAACGTTTTTTTGAAGGTTCACTTTATGTGAATGGTTTGTATTTTCTTGTTTGCGAAACTCCACAAATAAAATTTCAGACCACCATAGCGGGTAATTTCGTTACTTGCCCACTAAAAATGCTATTAACACGCTTACAAGCATATCCAATTGAATAAATTGTTTGTGGGATATTGTCTTGTCTCAATTCTCAAATTAAATTTAGTATTATAACATATTAGTTTAAAAGATTAGAATTAACTTTAATTTTGTTAGAAAGAAATGTGGAAAGATGAAATCAAACAAATTATTACTTTTGTACTCTTCCTAATGATTTATTCTGAATTAGTAAGCATTTTGACAAAGCTTCATGATGGATAAAGTTTCTTATTATTAATTCTACTTTATTGGATTATTTCATTCCTCATCATCTACATAAAATATAGCCCCGTTTTCTTCATGAATGTCTTCTTGATGCTTTCCCCAAATGCAGCGAAATAAAGGGTTCTTTTTCAGACAGTGATCGCCCATAAATAATATAAAGCTTGCGCATGAAATTACTACTACAAGGTAGATGAGAATGTACCACATTGTGTTTATACCTACATCACTATTTGCCCTATCTTTTTTACTCGTGGTCAACGAACTACTGGAACTAAATTTCCAAGAACACGAAGTGTCTGAATTACTGTTATCTGACTGATTGCAGTTACTCCACAGCTTAGTATCGTTGGCTAAAAACATTTGGTACAGCACATTACATTCACCACTAATGTCTCCTACGTTATCGACATCTATAATAACATTTAACCGCTTTAATACTATAAACAATGAACATTCGCACACGCACTCCTTGTGCAATCCCAAGAACAAACGCGACAGATTCTTCAAGCGCGAGAACGTATTAAGACGGAATTCTTTCAGATTATTGTCACCCAAATTTAACATTTTCAAGGATGACATGTTGGATAGGGAACCACAGTGAAGTTTCTCCAAAGCATTATGTTGTAGTTGCAGCTTCCTAAGATGAGAATTAAAATAAAAAGCGCCATTTTCGATATTTGAAACCAGGTTGTCACTTAAGTCCAAATATTTCAATTTTTTACATCCACTGAATGCATCTCTTTGAATATTGGTGATCCTATTTCTTTCCAGTCTTAAATTTGAAAGATTTGGTAGAGCTTTCTGGAAGACTGAGCCTAAACCTTTTAATGCATTGTTATCCAAAAATAATTCCTTCAATGAAATCAAGCCTTGGAACGAATCGGTTCTCAAATGTTCAATTTTATTTCCAGATAGGAAAAGTTTAATCAGTTTGCGAGAATTGTTGAATAAGTTCGAAGGCACTTCTGTGAGCATATTGTCACGTAATTCCAACAACTCAAGAGATGGGAGAAGATTCATTGCAATAGATGTCACATGCCTAATTGAATTGTTTCGCAGGAGAAGGTCTCTCAGATTCTCAAGTCCCAAGAACGAATTGGGACGCAACCGAGAAATTCTATTACTAGACAGATCCAAGTGAGTCAATTCTGAGCACGAATAGAAAGTGTTATTTCGTATCTCCCATAGGTCATTATTAGAAATATTTAGTATGACATTCAAATTATATACAGAAGCTTTCGTGTCATTAAAATTAAAAGCTCCAACTTCAATATCCCTGATTCTATTCAAGGACAGATCCAATAATTTGATTTTTGAATTAAAGGCAAATGTATTTTTTAAAATTCTTCGTAGATTATTTTCTTGTAGACAAACACTAAAAAGTTCTGATAGCTGAGAAAACATATCACTAGGAAGATCACTAATTTGATTTTTTGACAAATCAATGTCATTTAGTTCTTTGTTTCGTATAAACATATTGGGAGGTAGATGTTGAAGTCTGCTGTCGGACATTTTGATTGAAGACAATGACTCGAAATCATGAAGGAAACTGTCACTAATAGCATCCGTAACAGTTGACGAAACGATGCGCAAATCTCCTAGAAGTGTTGGTAATTTTCTGACACATGCTAATTCCACTTGTGAATCACTGATATGTAAGGAGTATCTCTCATATAATCCAGATGAAGCACACGGACTATCTAATCTTATCGACTTACATACAATGCCATTTGAATTGCATTCACACATGTTGCAGATATCATTTGCCGCCAGTTCACTGCTTACTGTCACAATTGCCACTATAACGCTTTGATACCACATATGAACAAACTTCGACATTTTTAAAATTCTATCAAAACGAAGAAAACTTTTATGAGATATATCTACACAGATTAATGGCAAACTAATTTGAAATAAAATAGATATTCATTGAAAAAAGTTGTTCTTGGGTTCAGTTAGAACCACTATTTTGCCAATGTTTCCAGATCTCTGCCTGCAGTGTAACTAACGCTGCACCCCTGATTTGCTCTATCTATGTTACGCATTGGATAACGATAAAGGGAAAGGCAGATACTGTCTGCTCTCAAAGCGCAATCATGTGAAGTGTCCAGCCGCCAAGGCCAAAGAGCAGGAGTTGTTTCGTCACTGATGTGAATAAGGCAAAGGACATCTTTAAAATTAGGACTAACTTAGTAAATGAGGACCAATGCTGACATAAAGTGGATACAATATATACAATTCTTTTGACCTAATTAGTAAATTTTAGTGAACATCTTATCACTATACTTGGGGACGTTTGGCACCAAAGAACAACTTTGACATCATTTAAAACGCCCTCTTCATGCTGAAACGAATGCACCAACTTTGAGTCTTATTTTATCATTTAAGAAAATCTAGCATGAATCTCAAGTTACGATCAACATAATTCTACGCTATACATAATAAGTTTATATTTTAAGAATTGTATAATGAAGTGTTTCAAAAAGTAAAAACACGTCGTATTCGTCGCTACATGTGAAAGCAGATTCCTCAAGATCAATTATTTCCTTCTTTCACTAAATATAGCCATAAAGAGCTACATCAATTCTCTCTAATTCAACGATTCACTATTAGTTATTTGAAAGAAGTATATTTGTATTATGATTGCAGAAGGGAGAAGAACTATCTCAAAAATGAACTTTTATTGCCAGTATTTACTTTTTGAAAGGAAAGAATTTACGTCGGAGAAATAGCCACGCCCGTGAAACTGCGTCGTAGCGACAGTAGTGAGTGACGCGGATTAGAGTGAGGGGAGGCAAATTAGTCTGTCTTATTGAGGAAAACTACAAGGGAAAGAATTATAGAATTTGAAATCCACTATACATTTCTATACGATGAAGAAACACGGCGTTGTCCTCATATATCTTTGCCATAATTACATATACTTTACCGCAGTGCAGTTTTACGTTATTGGATTGAAGTTTTCACTCAACTTGGGGAATCACGGGGCAAATAATATTCGATACTGCTTTTCGTGAAATTCAATCGTCTTTGATTTTTTAAACGGAACAACATAATTTTACATTCTCTCTACTGCTTACGTTGTTAATATTGTCTATATTTTACTCAAAAATACTCGAAACCTACTAATATTCAAAAATATTCGAGACATGATTAAACAAATAATTTTGGAGAAGAAAATAAATGAAAATGATGTCAGTGTTTAAAATATAAGTCGTTTTTGCATAATTTGTAAGGAAAAAAAGTGACAATTTTAAAAAGATAAGTATTATCTAAAATCCACAAACATGTTTTTACTCTATTAAAGCAATGTTTGCGCGGTCTAAAATTTATTTTTTAACACCTCTATCGTTTCGAAAATTAAAAAGGTTCACTGCAAATCGATAGGGAACGGTAATATTGTAACTCTTCCGGTTGGTGTAGTTATTAAGTTCAGTGCATGCAAAATCTGTGTTAGAGATCCAGCCTAAGCAAACATTTTTACCTGTTTAAAACCGGTTTTGCATGATAAAGTAGTGTTATAATAATATTGAGAGAAAATTTGTGTTGTCGTAGCGCCACTAGTTATTTTTATTTTCGTTGGCTAATTAGATTAACAGCAATGCTGATTCAAGCTATAATTTCTACGTTCCTTTAATGGTACTCGCTGTAGTTTACCGGATCGAAAATTTAGAATAAGAGGGAAGATATGAGATTTCTGGTAGGTTCACCTTTCTTACAAATATTTCTGCCGTCGTTTTATGAAATAAAGTCACACATTGAAATGAAAAGTTTACTTTCTTTATATAATTGTGGTTTATGACATGATTTCAGTCATCTTGAAAATGAAAGCAATTACTTTTAGCGGTATTACATTTTTAAGCAAGGCATCGCGCAAATTAAATGAAAAAACAAATTATATTGCTTTCGGATGAAGTCACTGTCTTTACACGCTTTGTGCACGGTGAGGCGCACTGTGCGACACGGCGCGAGGTGGGCGGCGCAGGTGGCGGGCGATGAGAGCGAGCGGGGCGGGGCTGGGCGGAGCGGGGCTGGGCGAAGCGTGAGGAGAGGAGCGGAGCGGGGCGGCGCGAAGCAGCGCTTGGCGAAGCGAGGAGGGGCGGGGGCGGGCGGGCAGCGGAGTGGGCCGTAGCGTGGGCGGGCGTAGCGGAGCGGAAGCGAATGGCAATCGGTGACAATTGCGCGCAGCCTGCGCGCCGCCTCGGAAGCGTTTCCTGCAGCCCTCCCCCTCCACCCTCCTCGCTTCTCCTCCGTCGGCAACTGCGCGCCCCAAGCACCTCTCGCAAACTCCTCGCCCGGGCGATGGCCGCCCGTTCCGGGCACGGCGCCGAACGCGTCTCCGTTTCGTGGTGCCCTGAACGGCGCAGCAGGCTGTTGCGAGAACGAGGCATGCCAGCCGGCCTCTTCAGACCAACTACACAAACACATTAGGTTGACTCTTTTTCCCCGAAAGTAAAGGCCGACAAATTAACGGTATAAACATAAAAGTATATTCTATATAAATACTACTGAGCGTTCAAAATGTTTCTTCGCAGTGTCTGACCAACTAATATGGTAGAATTTGGCAATTGCTAAAAATGAGAAATTTTACCAAACGGTGAAGAAATTACTAATTGAACTTTTGACTGTCTGTGCTGTATATTCCTGAAGGTTTTCTATCTGCGATAAATTGCGAAACGAACCTCAAAAAGCTAAGTTACGCGCGCAGTGCGAAATAGTCGTGAATTGGCGATGTAATCGTTATATTGTATTTTATGATTTCCTTCTTGATGGTTCTCTAAGAATGCGACATCGACAACAAAACAGCGATATTTGAAAACGTTTAATTTGAGAGTGGCCTTGTTAATTAAGATTCAACTGACAAACATAGTAAAAAAATAATAAGAACAGTTAATGCAACTATTGCAACGTGGCCCTCCGGGAATGCGGCATGGTGTTTCGCCCGTGAGGAATGTTGCAGAATGGTGGCCGAAACTTTGGTACCTGTGCCTAGGACGTCGTGTCTCCCGGACAGCCAAGTAACTCCTGACAATTTTGAACTTTACAATTTTAGAAAAACAACAACACATATATTAAATGTTTTCCAGTGACTTAAATGAGACCAGTGACTTAAAAAAACCCTTTCATTTCGCTCTTCAGAGAAAAAGTTTAATAAAAAAATCTTCGTTGGGAATTTCCCAGTTAGGGAAGTATCACATGGTGGTATGTCGTTGGATTAAATTAAAAAAAAATGATTGAGAATAAGAGGAAGTAGATAGTTGAGGGGGACATTGTAATATCAATCAAGGTAGAAAGAAAATTGACATAACATCTTAACATTAAGAAAATATACTCAACAATCCATCATAAATAAGTGTTATTATTAGATTCTACCTGCGCACTCAAACAGGAAGATATTTTGATATAAAGTGTTTCCAATGTTAATCGAGAATTCAAGAAATTTTCTCGGGCTAAAATTTGTTTCTAGTAAAAATTTACTTGATGGGAAGTTGTAAATCTGTGTCGTGTTAGAGAATTATGTCTACATGCCAGATCTTCTATGTTCGAATAGTCTTGTGCTCAACTTATACTTAGTTTGACCAATGTATGATCCATCACAATCTGTACAAATGATTTAGTAAACTACGTTGCGAAAGTATAAGTTTCAGATGTAAGAAGTACTAGTTTCAGATGAAGTATCTCACTTGATGTATATCATTTTAATGTCAGTAATTAAATTATATTCGATAGATATTAGAAATTTCCTTCACTGTTTATATGCTAACCTGCAACTCTGGCTATATTCTAATTGTCGTGCTTATATATTACCAGGAAAGGTTTTTTCACAAGGTAATAGATGCATGCATGTTTTTCCATATTGCATCCTTTCATGGATGTTCTTCCATACTGCTTGTGAATCACGCTAGTTGCATTGATCCAATTACGAGAGTAGTAACCGTCTATATGACATGTCCTATTTTGCTTTTGAAGGAAAAACAAAAAGAAACAAAACGTGACAGGAGGCATATAAATGTTCCCTTTAGTCTCCATGAAAATTCAAACATACCTATTAGAGTTTAGAAGAAAGGTTTCATTCGTTCGTTTTAGTATCTGAAGAGCAGATAAAAATGAAGACTTTTACAAGTTCTGTCAATCTTAGTGTACTTATGATGGTATATCTTCAAGGTAGTACATTTGCTGCAAACAAACTCCTGTTACCAAACTTTCATACTGATAATCATGTTGTTAATAAGAGTTCGTACTACGCAAACAAGTTACAGTTTCCAAAACTAGATACGGACAACCATTCCTCTGTAAGAAAATCTTTTAAAGCTGAAAAAGTTCTTCTTCACTTTTATTTCCAAAACAAAACTGATGATTTTTGCACAAAACAGTGGTCTCAGTCAAAGTTCTTACCTGACCAAGTATTGCGTATATTGGCCGAACACACTGGAAATCAGAAGAACTGCAAATCGTATCCCGATGTTATTCCATTATGCAACAAATTGTACAATCGTCGAATGGGCGGAATGAGTGGACTGTGCCATGTTTTCTCCATGGAGGACAAGGTGATTAGTTTTCGTGATAATCTCCGTTTACGGTTTTCTAGAGGACACTCTTTTGATTTGTATGCCTTATATTTTAAAACTTATAAGCGGAACGAGCAAGGAGTTCGTTACCTCTATCCCATTGATGAAAGTAACCTTTGTTTGTTTGTGCGGAAATCCGAACCAGTTCATGAGAGCCTTGTGTTCACAGTGTCATATTTAATTTGGGTTAGTATTTCCCTCAGTGTGCTTTTATTTTTTGCAGTAATAGTGTTGAAATTTCGAAAAGACTGTAGTACAGCTTTGCTGGAAGTTCTTAGAACACTTTTCACAGGTATTTTTCACGCTCGTCTAGGCTACGTGATGGTGTGGCTAAGTTTGCTAAGTTTCTTTATGAACAATTTCATTGCTGGAATGCTTACCGGATATATTGTAACTCCAAACAGCGAGAAGGAAATTGATACTCTTCAGCATGTAGTAGATTCCGTTAGTTTTATAATCACTAATTTGGAGAAGATGTATGAATATGAAGTTTTAAAAGAAAATAACAATGTATTAGAAAGAGTAACAAAACCTATCGAGGAAAGTGCAATTATAGATTGGACCATGCTGCCTCCAATGCTTCTACGCAACCAAACCATCTTGGGTGACGCCGAAGATTTGCAGCTGGCGGAGCACTACATGGAGTCGTGGAGAGGCCACACGCAGCTGCTGCACCGGGTGAGGCAGTGCCTCCAGGAAGACGACTACGCGTCGCTGGTAGTACGTCCCGACTTCCGCCACGCCGCCTACGTGGACGCGCTGCTGCAGCGCCTGGTGGAGGGCGGCGTGGTGGGCAAGCTGAAGCAGGAACACACGCACGCGCTCTACCGCCGCATGAACGCGGCGCGCGGGGCGCGGCAAGTGGCGCGTCGCAGGGAGCCGCCCCCGTCGCTGGAGACGCCGGTGCCGCTGTCGCTGTTGCACGTGCGCGAGGCGACGGCGTTGTGCGTGCTGGGGCTGGGCGTTGCGACGTTCATCTTCGGCGCCGAGCAGCTCGTGGGGCGGCGGCGCCGCCTGCGCGCCCTCTGCGCCGAGGTCCTGGCTAGGTGCATCAGGGGGCGCCTCTGCCTCCGGAAGAAGGCTAGGGCTACTAATCGGAAATTAGACGTGCAAACTAAGACACTTATCCCCATCAAACAGAATTATTTTGAAGCAAAATTGTAGTTTTGGACAGAACTGTGCCTCTGCGCCGAGGTCCTGGCTAGGTGCGTCAGGGGGCGCCTCTGCCTCCGGACAAAGGCTAGGACTACTAATCGGAAATTAGACGTGCAAACTAAGACACTTATCCCCATCAAAAAGAATTATTTTCAAGCAAAATTGTAGTTTTGGACAGAACTGTGCCCTCTGCGCCGAGGTCTTGGCTAAGTGCATCAGGGGGCGCCTCTGCCTCCGGAAAAAGGCTAGGACTACTTATCGGAAATTAGACGTGCAAACTAAGACACATATCCCCATCAAACATAATTATTTTCAAACAAAATTGTTGGGCAGAAATGTGTGCTTACTTGTAACACAGAGGACACACTCCGTGTCCCAGTCCAGAATGGCTGAACCGTTCGGAATTCGCTGCAGTTTTGATGTGATTCCCCAATCGAAGACTAATGACTAGAATCAATAAACGGCAGCAAATCACCAGCTGGAAATTAGAAAACGCATCTCGTCGCATGTTCCAACCAAATGAACATAATTTTATTTTTAGAACCGAATTGCTGTTTTCGTGCAGAAATGTTTGCTAATTTCTGTCACAGTGGAACACTTTGCTCCCACAACCGCGTGAGGAAACCGAGATTCTGGCGAGGAAAATGCTGAGGTTTTGGTGTGTCGCTCGGTCAATGAAAAAATACTAGGAACAATTAAGACATCTCCCTGCCGGGAGGTAGAAAACCGTAAGGTACGCGTGGATCCTGCAGGGGCGTTAGAGCTCATGTAGACGGAATACAAACTTAACTTATAAACTATTTTCGGTTGTATTCTAAAATACCTTTTTGAGCTTTTGGTAACCATATCTGTTCACTCGGAAGAAAAAGAACTCGGAAAAACGATATAATCAGTGTACTTCCAGGTGGAACGAAGAGTTGCAGTGAGGCGAAGGCAACCCTTCGAGTCTCACGAGGCTCCGCCCCGGTGTTTGGCGGTTGCTCGCGGGGGAGGAGATAGCTGTCGAACGGACATTTCAACCGGCCGCCGTTGGTCTCTCGGTCATCTGCAGAACGGTCTAGCGTCGCCGAACATTCGATGCATCTACGAGATTTAAAGTCGCCTCACGCTGAAATCGGAAAACTCTTGTAATTTTATTAATTATAATAGAAAGAAAATGAAATTTTAATTAATCTATTACTTGGTTGAAAAGACACAATTAATCACAATTGAAGTAGTTTTAGAGAGACAAAATTATAAATGTTTTTAAATAATTAGAGGTGAACAAAGTGAGTGAAATAAAATATAAAATACATTTTTTAGATATATTAATAAAACAAAAATGTAAAAACTAAAATCATTCTCATCAGTCCTTGTTACATTGTGAATTACTACACAATATTGAAATACGTGGTTGTTAATTGGAATCTTTAATAATGTAAATGGACTTGCAGTACATTTTAAGAAAGTATAGATAATACTACATAAAGCAAAAAGGTTACATTCCAGAGGTACATTTACAGGCACACAAATGTGTAAGGGAAAAATAAATCTTTTCATACCAATTGTTATCTCACGTTTCTTACAGATCCGAATATAATTGGTAATTTATTAACCACAATTAAATTTATAGGGCCTAATTTCATCGTTTCATAAAAATTCATATGCTAAACAAAATTGTGATGGGCACTGTTCTTCTTTGCGTGAAAAACGTTTTTTCTGTCATTAGGCATATTGTGAAACAGTTGGTTTCCTTCTTCTCCTCTCAATTGGTCGACGCAATCGCAACCAAACAACGACGCCCTCTGCAAATCGACCTATTCAACTTCTTGTCCTTTCACCACACAAAGGAAGAGTTTTTAATAATTCGAAATATATTATTCATTATCATATACATACGTTAGACACTATATAAAATGAGGGAAAGTTAAATAATTAATAACATTGTTGAGCAATAGAAAAATGCCTAACATTTTAATAAGAGTAGAAATGACAAAGATAAATGTTCTAATTGTCAAGTGTGTTTAATGTTCGCTGTGTTTAATGTTCGCTGGCATATCAAAAAGACCTAACTTATATTTCTTTACATTAAGTGACCCCTCCGTCCCTTTACCTCATTTACTTAGTGAAACATCTGGGACGCTGAGATATCAATGCTGGAAGTCGGGATTATCTACTCGCCCCTGAGAAACGAGTGATAGAATTGCATCGCGAATCGGAGCCCATGACCCAAAAATTACCTACGACCCGCTGACTCTTTTCTTTGAATGAAGAATTAAGAGAAATGCGAGCTTTGGAATCTAAAGATACAGAATACCAAATTTAACCACTAATGACATCATCGGTCTAGACGAAAAATAGATGTACCGGGATTTGTAGCAGTGAAAATGATTTAAACGTGTGTTTTACAAAAAACAAAAACAAAAAAAAACAAACAAAAAAAGGAACTAAAAGAAAGAGAAATAATATCCGAGAAAAAAAAGTTTAGTTAAATATTCCTGGCCCTTAAGATAAATTTACGCCATGGTTTATTTTTTATTATTCTTGCTTTAATACCAAACACTTTTAAAATGTTCATTAGAATAAAGCAGGTAAATTCTACACATCCGATGCCAAGTCATTCCAAAGAACTAAATTTATCTAAAACACTTGAATGCTCTTTTAATCCGGAGGAAGAGCGTCAGTGGTTTAACATCAGATTCTCCAGTGATTTGAGGAGTCGACTTTTGGAGTTGTAAATAATTTTAAATATAAAAAATATATTTCGTTTATGAATTCCATTTTGTAAAATAGAAATTATTGGTCGTTTGTTTTAAAATTTAGTCATTTCTCCTTCCTGTTCCTGGAACATAACATCCGATATTTACTTCGACGTGGCGGTCGAGTATTACGATGTGCAGTTCGCTTGTTTGGCGATTTGTGTATCAAGGGCACATTTTTTAATATTATACATTATTACGGTACTTTTGTAAAATTGTGTTTTGTGTAGGATTGCTCCTCCGAGTGTGCAATTTTATTCTAATTGTTGTAAGAAAATCAAAGTTCAAATATTAGATCATTCTAATATACATCGCGTTTTTCGCTCTATTTAAAAAAGGCCCGATAGTTTTTAATATGTTTTTTTGTGGTCGAACGTTTTGATTGAGCTAATTTTAGCAAATGACGGGTAAATTATGTGTGACATTTCGTAGAACTTCTTTCGGCGATGGAGTTCCCTCGGAAATGTTTCCACGTCTAACTTAACTGTGTGGGTGTACACACGAAAAGTTTTGGTTGGTCAACAATAGGCAAAAGTTACACCACGTTTTGTCAGAGTAGGTGTATTTTGTCGGCCAACGTGAAGTTGTCTCCACAATTCCTTCCTATAGAATCATACCCTACACTACGAGTATACATTAGCAGCATATGAAAGTCGATTTCGATCCCTGTCTTTAGGAGAATCCTAGCTGCCGGCTGCTCTGATCGGTAGGTTTCCGATGTTTTTCCGATTCACACTAGGCTAATGCCGGAGTAGTGCCCTAACAAACGAGCCACGCACTGCGTAGGATCTTTCGTTCCTCTTCTTTGCCATATCCTCATTCTTACTTACCTCCGGAGTTGCCTTACCCACTGCACAAGTTGGGAGCTTAGAGCTTGTCCCGGCTGGGGCGATACCCTGCTGGTGACAGATACCTAGTTTGGGAAAAACACCGCAAGTGGTCATGCAGATGAGCGCCGGATCTCGCCATGCAGCGGGGGGAAAATCATCGCCACCTCTCGCGATAAAAATCATAATAATAATGATGATAATAATAATGATAATGATAATGATAATGAAAATGATAATAATAATAGTAATAATAATAATAATAATAATAATAATAATAATAATAATAATAATAATAATAATAATGTCTTTACTAAAGGCGAGGCTCCGGCCATATGGCCTGCTCTTCCGCCTAACCACTGCCGCCAAAAACATACACTACACGTACGGGACATATGACCTTTGCATTCGACGCGCCCTGATTAAGGCTAAATGCACCGAAAAATACTTGTGGGAAAATTCAATAGATCGCAGCACTATCACAGAGGAATTTACTTTACTGATAACGTCTGAATCAATCACGTCGGGCCCACAACGGGCGGGTGGGTGACGCAACGGCGCAGAAAAGGTAGTGCGGGGGGGAGGTGTTTTCGTAAATTTCACTTTACGACGCTCCTATTCGTCTGATTTGCATGATTCTCACGGCGTTGGATTCAGGAAGCATGTCGCCATCGCGCTATAAGGCCACATTTTCAAATTTGTTCTTGGAAGTTTGAAAACTAATTTCAAATTCGCGTTTTTGTTAGATTTTTTGGAAAAAAGTCATCGTAACGTAAATTATATTTTAAAAACGCGTCAAATACCGTTTACAGTTCGAAAATCGAACCATTGGTTCAGACATCGGTAAAGTAAATTTTACTTATTTTGGTGCTGCCACGTGGTGGCTACAAATTGTACTTGGTGTCGGAACATTTAGCCTTAATATATGGATGAAGTTTCGGCAAAGGAGACAGGTTCGGAACACTGCACCGCGAGCGCCGCTGCTGCTGTCTGCATGCTGCTGCGCACTGGCGGGGGCGAGGGCCGTCGTCTGACGGCGGCGGCGCGCGCAGCGATTGCCAATTACCTGCCGCCTGGCGAAATCAGCGCGCCGTCCGGGCAATGATGCTAAGCACCCGGGCCGCCGCCGCCGCCGCCCGCCTGTCCGCTCCGCCTCCCGGCCCTCCGCGTCCGCCGCCCCGCCGCCCTGCCGGCCTCCGCCTCCCTCCGCCTCCGCCTCGCCGCCGCCTCCGCCTCCGCCTCCGCCTCCGCCGCCGCCTCCGCCTCCGGCCCCGCGCGCCGCCGCTCCGCCTCCGTCTTCCGCCGCCCCCCTCCGCCTCCGCCTCCGCTTCTCGCCTCCGCCTTCCCACCTCCGCTTCCCCCTCCGCCTCCGCCGCCGCCTCCGCCTCCGCCTCCGCCTCGCCGCCGCCTCGCCTTCGCCTCCGCCCGCCTCCCGCCTCCGCCTCCGCCTCGCCTCCGGCTCGCCTCGCCTCCGCTTCCGCCTCCGCCTCCGCCTCCGCCGCCGCCGCCTCGCTCCGTCCGCTTCCCCCTCCGCCTCCGCCGGCCGGCTCCTCTCCGCCTCCGCCTCCGCCTCCGCCTCGCATCCGCCGCCGCCGCCTCCGCCGCCGCGTCCGCCTCGCCTCCGCCTCCGCTTCGCCTACCGCTTCCACCTCCGCGTCCGCCTTCGCGCCGCCGCGCTCCGCCTGTCCGCCTCGCCTCCGCGATGCCGCACGCTCCTTTCCGCACGTGCGAACGCGGCGGCGGGCGAACGGGTGGAAGACAGTCCGCACTTTCTGCGTTGCTTTTTATCGATCACATTGAATAAACATTAATCATCTGCCGCTGGCTATGACATTCCATTCTCATTTCTTTGTTTGATGGTGATTCCGGCCACGTCAACTGTTAAGATATTTAGACCCGTATGTGTAGTGCATGTTTTTCCTCGGGAGGTGGCGATGATCTTCTCCCGCTGTATGACGAGATCCGGCGGCTAGTGGGTTTTCCCCATCCAGGTATCTCCCACCAGCGGGGGACCGCCCGAGACGGGGCAAGTCCTTAAGCTCCCGACCGGTCTCCCCCAACGTGTGTGGTAATGCAGTAGGACGACGTGTAAGTAAGGGGCGAGGATGGGACAAAGAAGAGGAAGGAATGATCGCGCGCGGTCCGTGGCACGTTTGTTAGGGTACTGCTCCGATATTCTGATACTCCGAAAAATACTGATCAGAGCAGTCGACCGCTATAATTCTCCTCCAGGCAGCGACTGAATTCGACCTAGGCATGTAGGTACTGCCACCGCGAAAATTCTGCCACCGTTGCAACTCGAACCCTAGAACCTCGCGATCAGAGGCAATGCAAAGACATCATTTGATGCCCTGAGCCACCTCTCCTGGTCCATCCTATCGCAAGGAGAACGCTAATAGGATGGAAAGGATCAACGGCGCAATGCACATCACATTGTAATATAATTGAAGGGATAGTTATTTCTTTAAAAACTAATTGTACACTATTAATCAATATTTCACAATTTTTTTCTGAAAACTTGTGTTAAAGTATTCTCAATTTCCCATACATTCGTCTCAGTAATGGCAAGCATATTTTGATGATTTTTACTTTTCCTAGTTATGATAAAAATTAGATAAAGATAAATTTATTTAAAATGCAATTGGGTGTATCCTGGTTGCAGCTAATTACATGTACAAGGTAATTTAACTAACATACAAATTATATAATAACTATTCGAATGTGGCGTCGCCGACTCTGTAAACGTCTTTAACAATATTTTCATGTGCTGGAAATTTCTTTCATATTTCATTTTTTCATGCCTTGCTTTCTTCAAATATTTTCTTACAGAATCTGGCATTAGACTTACCAATGAATCGTAGTGGCCGTTAATGTTATACTCCGTTCACAAATTGCAAAAATCCAATGGCTTTGTATATTACCTCCATATAAGATATGAACTGATAATATTACAATTTCAAAATTGAAACCACCATAAAAAATACTTGTTGGTATGATATGAATGATGCGAATAGTGAGGATTTAATACAGCTATTATTTTTACGTTTTGTTTTCTAACATGAACATAAATGATTAGTAAACTGTTTATCTGCGTTATTCTCTAATGTCAATATAATCGTAAGAATTCGTTCGTAAAATGCTGTCGCAAAATCTTCTACAACTACATTTGATTCCCCTGAGTAGTTTAGCACTACTATGTCTACATAATATTTCTATGGTCACCTGCAAAGGATAGAATCCAACAGATTTACAGGAAGATTGTTCAACTGCATACTGCAACTAAAATAGTCGGATCAAAGAAACAGAAAAAGACGTACTAGAACTAAATATATAACTACAATATACTCAAACACAAATTTTTTCAAGTCAAAAGGTTTTCTAGAGAAATCTAAAAAGGACCAGAGCCACCTGAAAAGAGAAAATAAAAACACATCAATAGGATCTCGAATATTCGGTCGTTAAATCCTTGTTGATGGTTGTGTGTTTCTGTAGGCACGTACGAATAAATATATATTAGCTCTGATCGAACTATTGTTGAGATTGTAGGTGGAAATGAGACAAGCGTTTTGCACCCGAAAATCGCGAAGTATGACAGGCTCATTTTGCTCATTGCAGCGGGTCTCTCCGAGAGGTCCTAGAATTTAGATCCTGATGGTGTACGATTTTTGACACTAGTTTATCAGCTTGGCCGTATTGGGTCACTGTCTGAGGGAGAATTCTGGCGACTCTGATCGGTAGTTGTCCCTGGTTTCTCCGATCAACACCAGACGAATGCCGGAGCAGTACCCTAACAAACGGGCCACGAACCGCGCGCCTATTCTTCTATTCCTCTCCCTGTTTTCACCTTTACATGCACACACTTACTCACGTGCACTACACTATTATACTTGTTTGGGGTTAGACCAGTTGGGGGGATTAAAGCTTGTCGCGGCTGGAGCGGAAAAAACCCGTATGCAGACTGTTGCTCGGCGCTAGATCTCACCATTCCGCGGGGGAAAATCACCGCCACCGCCATCGGAAACAACATGCACTGCGTTTACGGGA
This sequence comes from Gryllus bimaculatus, assembly GCA_017312745.1. NCBI lineage: Eukaryota > Metazoa > Arthropoda > Insecta > Orthoptera > Gryllidae > Gryllus > Gryllus bimaculatus. The sequence continues at coordinate 435,518 of BOPP01000378.1, read as the reverse complement.
CTGATGACCATAGCAGTTAACGCGCCAGGAATCACTAACAATCAATCAATCACCCTCATTCATCAGGCAACGGACTGCTCACCTTCCTTGCACTTCCTTGTCCTATTTTCACCCTTATTTACACACACACACACACTAACATGCACTACACTACGACACATGACGGCAGGCCAGTCGGGAGCTTAGAACTTGTGTCGCTTGGGAGGTGCGCGCTCGGAAGAAACACCAGCAAGAAAAGAATCGACGCAAACCGACGTTAAAGTCTGTGTTTGTTGGAATCATTCAATAGAAAAAGAAGGCCGCCATCTCCCGGAAAAAACATACACTATACTTATGGGACTTTTTATCGCGTCAGTGGACGTGCGCGGAAACATCAATTAACCTATCGGGATATCTGTCGGATGAATGACCGAACAGACGATTGGTTGATTGAATTGATGTGCATTACTCTGCGAGATTAGAAGCTTTTGATCTATAACTTGGTAAATACGGCAGGATTAAGATATAGTTGTCATTTCAGAGATCATTGAGATACTTCAATTTTGGGATGGTGTTTTACTTGAAGCATATGACATTTTCAAAATTTTCTGGAAAATGGCGGAAATTATTGCTTGAACTTTTTTGCTTGGAAATAAGAAAGTTCATTTATAAGTATGTTATAGTTCCGATTTGCATAACAATCTCTTACATTTAGGGAATTGCAAAAATCTTTGTATTTAAAACATTAAGCGTTTTCTTTTAGAAAGAAGTATGTTTTCTCGACACCCAGATACTTTAGTTTTCATTTAAATGAAATGTACTTGGTCCCAGATGTCAAATCGCTTGCTAATATTTATCGGTTTTATATCTGATCTAATTCGTTTGAATTAAGCGGTGAACAGATACCCCAAAGAACGTCTGACGTAATCGTTCACGAACCAGAGAGGTGAACATGAATCTAGACATTGCAATCGTTTGCGAACCGGTTCACAGTCTCCCTCCCAACAGCCAAAGGGAAGCAGAATTGTTTCGATGGCCGTAGTGCGAATTAGGGCCTTGCAACTCTCCATCAAAACAGCGGACAAAACTCGAGGGTTAAAGTCTAGGAGAGGGTAGTGTCGCCGGGTGCAGCAGCAGGTTAGGCTTGCCAACTTTCCCACATAAAAATTGGTTAATTTGTGAGAAATTCGAGAATTGTCTTCTAAACGTTCCGTTATTCATAATATACACATATAAGAAACCTTTGAAGAAAGCGCGAACATAGACGTTATCTTTTGTAGCATTATGGGCCTGCTTGCGACCCATGAACTCACGCAGTAGCTACGCACGTTTAAAGAATCGTTGGCAGCAGTTCGTGTTTTAGTTCATGTAAAGAATGTGATGCAGCGGAGCGCGCCACCGTAATGTTATATGGGAGTTATAGGGCCCTGGGCCGAAGTGCGAATTGAGAAGTGGTTCGCCGTTAACCTGAACAAAGAGGTTCGGAGTGTTTCTTCAAGCGAGCTTCGAGGCTCCATGTCGTACACTTGTACTTAAAAAAAACAAAAACAACTTAAACCCATCGAACTCTCCGATACATCGGAAAGTTACGTCGGCAGTTTGGTTTTACTGAAGTACAGCTTAATCAAATTATGTTGAAGACGAACCCGTTTTAACTAGTAACCGCGGCCGCCATCTTGTATAGCAGCGAGGAGGTCGGCAGTTGTCTATCACGATTGTATGGAGGTCAGCTCTCCGCCTAGCAGCTTATTTCGTTAACCTTCTCCATACTCACGGTGAGATAACCTTTTTGTTTATAAAGTTTAGCTAAATAGTATGCTTCAAGTAGCTAAGCTTACCCTTTAATGAAAAAGAACCACTGACATTAAAAATCAGCAAACGTATGTTTCATGTAGACTTAATATTTTTCTAACAAATAATGTACTTCAACTTCCAAATCAATGGCCCCGATCTTGATCAGGTTTTTGTCCAGTTTCCCCGATCCATTGATCAATTGCTGATATGGCCCCTTGTTTTGCTTCTGGACGTAAATGTAGCTTCACTATGCGTACGTTTTGTTGAACTCTCCTTTAGCTTGTAATGGTAAGAGTAGAGGTAAGAGCGAGTTGCTATTTTGTTAGCAATGCAGAAAACTCGTACATGCAATTCGTGTACCGATGCAAATAAGTTTTCAATAACTCGGAAACGAAAATGACTTTTTCAAATATTGCTAATCTTGCTATTTTTAAAATTTATTTTTTATTTATTTACATGAAACTTAACTCATCTTTCAACTATTTATAGTTGAAATTACGGGAAGGGATTCTGGAACTCAAGAAAACGTGCACAGATAATCTTCTCCCCCAATGTCACTTACATTTTTACTGTTTTGTGACTGAAAAAATCTAAATATAAATTCATTCTGATAAAAATACCGTAAGCCAGAATTTACGCCCATTGAGATGGATTATTGATGTCGTAGTACTGCTATGATATCAATATGACTCGTATGACAGTTCGTACAAGTCTTTTCTAATAATTGCAAACAGAAATGTGTGTGAAGTTTTCAACGCCTAGGTAAAAAGTTAATTGGGGGCAGGTAAACAGTTGCATAGCGATAGTGAATGTTGTAAATGTGTTTAGTAATTCAGTTTTTTTTTCAATGCTCAAATACCGATAAAATGAAAACGCTGTCACTCCAACCAATGTTCTCCAGAAAAATCTCTCCTCTCATTTTACGTGCTTCGTTAAAGAAAGATCATTAATGCTATATTACATACACTTAACTAATATCTTAGAGTGTTTAAGCAAAATTAAAGTCTTCAATACTTTTTTGATTTGAACGGAAATACTCTAAACTCTTTTAAAGCATACGTAATAGCGAACATTAATATCAATTGACCTTTCAAATGAACAAATTTAAGAATCTGTTGATCACAATAAGAAAAAAAGTTAAGTTGCAACAAAATCACTACTAATCAACGTTAAACACAAAAATTGGCCGTTTTCAAAGCAGAATAACATAGATAGTTTTTAAATCACTTGTGTTCTCTTGAGTTGAATCATTTGTAATGATGGTCTGCAGTAAATCTGTTCAGTAGACCGTTTCTTCGTAAGATCACTCTACTTTTATACTTTGTGTTTTGCTGATATACAACAGTAAATGTAAATTATGTAAAAATGTAATATATCATATTACAATGCTCAAGTAAACCAAGTATGCAATAAATGTATATCTTATACATTTATGTTTGCGTTTTAAATAATTCCTTAAGAGTAAATAAAATATTAATTTCATTGCAAACTACGTGAGTTAATTCTAGATTACCAAGGCGTCGTCTGTTAGACGAAGCAACTAGACCCAAAAGCTTCCTCTATCCCTTCCCCTCTCCCCGTTTCTCAAACTCTGGGTACCTTCATTGTGTGACTAGCCAGTGAAATACCCTTAACATTGCTGGTATTCGTCATTTTTTTATTGTGGTTGCATTTCTTGTTTTCGCGTGTGTTTAACACGCGTCGTCCAATAGACTAGACTTTCGTAGTTACGCCAGATATATTTTTTGGTGCTCTATTGTCTTATATTGTAAACATCAAATAACAAATCCTTCTCTTGTAGGATTCAAGTTCTGAAAATTTATCAATTGTAATGGTACGACGACAATTATAACAACTGTCGCATAACGAGGCACTTCTGCGAATGCTTCTCAAACGCCATGTGTGGACAATACAGAACATGTGTCTACTGAAAAAGTCGTCATTTAGCTGTATCTAAAAAACTCTTTAAAATGTATATTGTAACTCCTTATCATAAATTCTCAATTCATCAAATTTAGTGTTTCATTGTAAAAATTATTTTTCCTTTATTTTTACTGAAAATAATCTGTCAGACTACGTCTATGTAACAACGCTATGTATAGGTCGCCTTTGTTATCTAGTGTTAAAGATGCATAATATGAGATTTCAATGGATATGAAATAAAACAGATTCGGAATCAGAACAGTATTCTTGCCACTGGGCCGTCCAACAAGGAAGGATGGGACTCGAACCTGGAGACTTCCTCAGTCAAGCAAATGAGGCGTGACCATTAAACACTTCCCTTCCGAGAGCAGCACGAGGCAAAGTTGGAATGAACCTCAGGGGAAATTGGTTTCCACCCAGGGCGACTCTTTTCTGGCCTATTTCCAAGCGGAGACCTTCCTTCGTCCCACTAATCAGTACTTCTGTGGAAGGAGCCGGCGGGCACTATGAAACTGGCAGTGGGGGTTACGTGGAGGAGGGGAGTGAGAGGAGGGGAAGTGAGGCCGGAAGACACAG
>BOPP01000378.1:397417-413045 GCA_017312745.1 Gryllus bimaculatus | reverse complement strand
GGGAGGGGGGTTCTCGTAAGGGAAGAGTAACGTGTGCTCGTTGTTTACTTCAGAGATGCGTTTATACGTGTCACAACAGCCCTTTAAAGCTCGTTGGCATCATGAAGAAACAACACAAAGTAGGACTGGCAAAAGAGACCAGAACGGGTAAATATATTTCAATAAAAATAACGCTAATAAAAGACAAGGAAGAAAATCCCAATTTTTAGAAGTAAAACGCTGGTATTGTATAGGAATTACATATTTACCAACTTAATAACGGAGAAATGTGGTGAATGAGTATTTTCTATAAAGTGTCTTCTATATTGATCATTTTTTCGCTGGGTGTAGTGCATGTTACAAGCTGGAAAAGACATTGTTCACTCAGTGAACACTCAGATTTTGTAAAAAAAACTATATAATATTATATCAAATATCTGTCTTTGAACAACATGTTTTATTGAAGAAAAATCTATATCGTAAGTATTGTAGTTGTAGGAAGAACCCTAAACTTTTGATTATTTGCAATTTTTGGTAGAAGTGATTCTTATGCACCATTGAATGATGACATTTCGCTGTCAATCGATTTCGGTATCAAGAAACCACAAAAACATGGATTATGACTACACAACGTGTTAGAGGAACTAATGTATAATACATAGGAGAAAATTTATCGCCTTCATATTAGGGACCAACAATAACTTTTTGTATTAAAATTCGACGTTTTTCGACGCAGAATTACAATCCTTCTCTTCATGCAACGTGAGGGCGAGAAAACAAACACATTATATTTCAGAGGCAAATAAAACTAGCTAACTAAGAAATTGACTTTTGTAGCTCTTGATTTAAGCAATAGAAATCTTCATGATCTTCAACCAGTTCCGGAATTACGACATTCTGCTAATTTGACATGACATAAAAACCATGATATTATAGATAAATGAAAAACAATTTAATGAAAAATTGGTGTTTTTTTCTACATTTATTGACAGAGAAAGTTTGTTCTTGCTTGAAAATTCCAAGATTTTTTAAAAGTGGATATGCTTTTTCAATTAGGAAAAAATTTTCCCGTTTAAAAATATAGGTGTAAGTTAAAAAGTGTATGTTAGCTAGACATCTTGCGTCAAAATTCCTCCATCGTCGGGATTTGAAACCCAGGACCTCGATTAGTTCTTGAATTTTTATTGTCACCAAAATATAGAAAGACATTTTATAAGTCCCAAAAAGGCGGTTGGTTTCCCATCGAGTTGAAATATGAAACTTTCAGCACGAGTTAAACATCGAGAAATAGGTACTCTAGATGTGAATGGTTGCGTCGAGATAAATGAAAATTCCTGCAGTCTCGTCTTTCTGTACTTGAATTGCGTTCTGCAGCTGCACGACGTAAGATAAGCATTTTTTGCAGCCCCCACAATTTCACCAATTCGGACGCCAAAAGCTGCTTGCAGGTTCCTACCTGCGACTCAGAGGATCAACATGAATAAGCCATCATCCCACGACCGACCCGATCCAAGCCACCTGCGCGATCTTTTGAATTTCATGGCCGCCTTCAATTATTCATTGAGACGCGCGGATTTCTTCTGCGGAGCTGCAGGTCCTGAGGCTCTATGGCGCAGTGATCTCACAACACTGTTTCAGGAATTCAAAGAAATCGACATTCTATAATCACGCGTCTCGAAGTTCTTTCTAGAAAGGGTAGATAAGCATGCCACGCCGAATGTATTTCTGATGTTCTTTCTCCCAGCTACCTACTTGGGTGATAGGTTTTTCTGAGAATGTAGGTGAGAAGAATGAATATCGGTAGTGCCGTTAGGTTAAAAGAAGCCACAGATTTCATTTGTATATGTAACGAGACTAGTCCTCTATAAAGGATATGTCTTTCCAAGTGGTGAAAAAACATATCCTGGATTACAGGAACAAATGTTTAATATACTTTTACTTATAATTAGTTTACGTGTAATTTGTAACTTGGTGATTAGCTTTCGAATTTCAATACGTAACCTCACATAACGACAGGTATCCTGCCTCTGACCTACTGATGTTTGACATAGCTTCTATTGTTTAAGTAACATACTAATGTAAATAAAACGGATAAATATTCATTGTCTGTTTAATGAATTTTTGTTTACATTGTCTTTCTAGATACTGAAGAGAATCTCGCAAATGAGGTTGAAACAATTTTAAAATATAAATTTTTATTACCGGACTGTAATTACCTTTTTTATTTGAACAAATGTTTCTTATGGATTATTGTTGAGAAAGGTTTGTTTTCTGCACAGCAGTTTCTTGACGATTTTTCTTCTATAACGTTCAGGTTATAGTGAGTCGTAAGTTCTAAGTCTTGACCACGAAAAAGTATACTTTTTCAGTCAAAAACCAAGAAATATGAAAGTTTGTGAATTGAGGGAAATGAGGTGCAAAATTACGACAGTCCTAAAGCTAACGCGACTCTGGAACGCGCCTGTTTTTAGCCCGTCAGAACATTACACCGTCTGAACTCCAGTGTACCCGCAAATTATACTAATGAACTCCCGAACATACAAATGTGCTTAAGTTTTGGAAACGCACGCAAAGTCGCGGTGCTGTATAGGCAGCAAAGAAATCGAAATAAAAAAAACAAAACAAAACTTATGGCCACCGGCAAAAACGACCACGGCGAGAAAATGGTAATGTTATTCATAAAGAAATGTAGGCTTTCACGCTTGTATATGATAAAAAAATACTATCGGGGGTGGATGGCGGAGGTCTAACTGATATACCAGCGAGGTGTCAGAAAGAACACTGTGTGTGCATTAGCCATTGAGGATGTCTGCCGCAGTACCAGACGAAACGTTTGGGCAAAGAATGTCCGGCAACCCATGGCCATGAAGCTTGGAAAGAAATTTTAATGGCTATTTCACTCGCGAAATTGAAATATTGTTTGATTATACACACTCTTCCCTGATTAGGGCATTTTGTATCTCAAAGCTTTTTTTATCAACTTTTTGTTACAGATTCTCACTACTGGACTATCACAAACTGTGACACGCCTCGCTTAGGAGGATGTATACATCGATCACTTTGTTGACGTCCAATAAGCCGTGTGTATGTAATATAACATAACCTCTTTGATTTTAACATAAGTTTTCAGTAATTTTCTATATTTGACGCATCATGGAACTCTGTTGGATATAAATTCTTTCGTGGAATCGCCTATTAAATACCACTCGTGCTTTGGAAATTTTCAGATAAATCCCCTCCTCTCTTCGCGGGTCCGGGGTTTATCGATACTTTCCAAAGCACTCATTGTATTACCTACGATAAAATAATCACTTATTGCTGATTTTATGAAGAATACCCAGTTGGAATTCTTATGCGATCTGAAACAACTCGTCTTTGTACAGGACTGAAAAGAATCATAGCAAAAATACTTCACACCATTTCCCGTAAAATACCAAAAGTCGTCTGATTCACACGGTGGCTTTCAGAGATAACGCGCACTATAGCACCCTCAAATAGCATGTCACTAGTCCCCTTTTCTTGCTTTCTTTCAAGCGCGATGTGCTCGTGCTTTTTTGGTTCATTCGGAAAATGGGCGCAGAAGCAAAGAAAGGAAATTAGAATTTAAAATAAATGAATAAATACGAATGTGGTTGAAATTAAAAAGCAAAATATCGAAATCAAGCAATGTTCAGTTCAGTCATCTTGAATCGTACATGGAAAGAGATTCTTTCTCAAGTAATAAGCACTAAAATAGTTTTAAAAGGTCACATTATCGAAGCGTATTTATTGGGGACATTGTGGAACACTCGAAACGAGATTAATTTTATTATATTGTTTCAAGTCATCAGCTTTTTAGAGAGTGTTCAGTGATTTATCTTTAGAAATCAGTGATATTACAACAGCTACAATGTACTTTATAAATCATCAAAGTTCTCCTTAAAATAATCCCTATACTCTTTCCCTTGTTTTCCTTAATTATCGAATGTTTCGTTAGCCTCCTCTCTCGTTGCATCCAGTCTATTCATAATTTCCTGTAACATAACGAAACGGCCGATGTAATTTCGCCTACTTTCTCCATTTCCCATTCATTTTTTTCAATTACCATATTTATTTGCTGTAATTACGTTTCGTGCAGGACTATCTGCAGCCAAATCATATAAATTATTAGTTTCTGAATCCATTTGTGCGACTGCATCATTCGTAACAGATCGTTAGAAAACTAATGTTACCGCTGTCTACGGCTTCTGTGTTCTTTCGATCTTTTTCTGGCTTTATAATATTTCTCTCTCGCTCATTTTATAATTATATTACTTAATTAACGTATAATAAATTGAAATATTTGTAAATTTCTGAAATCTTTGAATATTGTTGCAAAAGATTCGTAAATAATGTGTCAATTATCTTACACATACATATTTCACTGTTTTCAAACTTATAGGGTTTAATTTACTGACGTAAGTTGATACTTTGAGCTCGGCATTTGCATTGCACCAAGCTCAAAGTACGTTTCCATAGAAAAACCACACGAGAGCCGCCCGATTTCACCAGTGCTTGTCCAAGCGGGCGTTGAGTGGACTGGGTTGGGGAACTCATGATGAGAGCGCGCGCGCCGCCTGGCGGCCGGAAACTACATTCCTCGCGAGGCGCCGTGCGGCGAGGAGACTCCATCAGCGGGCGATAATCGCTTCATAACGAGGGGGCGTCGTGGGCGATATTAGCGCCTTAACGCGGCGAAATTGCAGCGGCTGCCGAGCTATTAGCGGCACCCGGTCCCGCGACGGCACGGCGGCGCCAAACGCACGAGCACAACCTCCTAGGGTTTGTGTCCCTACGGCGGCGGTTCGCTTTTCTACACTAGCTGGATAGGTATGTAGAGTTCAGCCGCTGTCTGGAGGAGAATTCTGGCGGCCGGCTGTTCTGATGTCATTGCAGTCTATCTGAGAGGTCCTAGATTCGAGTCCCGGTGGTGGCAGGATTTTTCGATACTACATTGACAGCTAGGTCGAATTCAGTAACATTCTGGAGGAGAATTCTATCGGCCGGCTGCTCCGATCGGTAGTTTTCCGTGGTTTCTCCAATCGACGCCAGGCGAATACCGCTGGAGCAGTATCCTAACAAACGGGCCACTAACCGCGCGCGATCTTTTCTTTTTCATCCTCGGCCTATCAACATTCCTAACTTAAACACACACTTACATATACTGAACTACCACACATGCCAGGCGGTGTCCTGCTGGTGGGAGATACCTGGTTGGGGAATATCCCGCAACCTCATGAGTAGATCGCTGTGTGATCGATAGCGAATATTACCGCCACCTTCCGCGATAAAGAGAAGCAATGCACTAACCATACTGATGTCTTTAGCAGTTGACGTTCCTGATATCACTAAACAATCAAAACGACCCCACCCCGCGCAAATGGCGAGGGGCTGTCCTTGTACCTCATTGGCGGCTCGCTACTAATAAGGAGATAAATTGCATAAGTATCTCAGATATGCTTATACATATCCAATTGGAACTTCTTACACAAATATTCCAAGTCACTACACGAAGTTACCGAAATGTTCTAGTATAAAAAATGTAGAAAAGTTAGGTGATGATCACTTGCAATTTATTAATGTGTTACCTTTGTATTGTTTAATTGGACTGAATTTTTAAGTAGTTGTGTAATGTAGCTTCTCTCGTGCTTAACGCACGAAATGCATTTTTGGCAACTACTTCTCTTGCCACATTTTATTCATATTAACTGACGTGCAGGGGAATGTGTTCGGAACTTTCGGAAACGATTAGTAAAGTCAAAGAAACGAAGTTGTGTATGGAAGTTATTCTCCGTGGTATACTACACAGTACAGGCAGTCCGATCGTACCGGTTCCATGACAGCCATCCGCCCAAGTGAACATTTTTGCGTCGAGTTTCATTTCGGATAAAACAGGGCAAGATGTCTAATCATGAATTAAGGCAAATTGTATTCAGAGAAACGCGGCAATTTTAAAAATAGAGTAGTGCTACAGAATAGCACAGACACAGGTCTCTGCTAGCTATTCGGACTTGTCAGTTATTCTTGCCAGCTGCCAACTATTGCCGCCTAAAGTACATATTTTTAAACCTTTCTTTCATAGTATAAGGCTATTTTCTATGAAAAAGTTGGAGCTGATTTAAGAAAATGGAGTTTAAGCGCTACTGCACATTCGAAATTTGATGCTCTTTCTCACAGAACATGTTTGAGTTTTCAAAAAACCTCATAGAAGTAGTATGAAGAACATTAATTCGAAAATACAGTATTGTTTACAAGTTATAGAAAATGTGCGACTTAAGGGCGTGAGAGATCTTTAAGAAAATACTTTTTTTTACTTACGATTCAATTACTTAAAATTGCTTACTACGGATGGATTGACGGAGGTTTAAAAAAAACATTTTTCGGCAATATGGGAACCCGAATGTGTGTTGCCGTTGAAATTTAGAAATCGATTTTCCGCAGCATTCCATAACATACACTACTCCGTATACGTATGTATACGGGAAAGAAAAAAAATATAATTCACTGTTTTGAGCAAAAAAAGAAACCATAACTGATTTACGAAAAATATGAATTTGAAGCACTCTAAAAAAATATATAAATTAGCCTTCATCATATGTATCTTGCCAACCGTCACTATTTCATTGACCGCGTTTTCAAAACTGAATTATAATTACTCGCAAAATTAAAGTTTGATGCAGATATTGTGTGAATAAATTCTATGAGATTTGCATGTCTCTGGTGCTCCCTTTGTAATACAAATATCTCAATTTTAAATGACCATGTTGAATATTGTAAGCACTTTCATCTTATGCGGTTCTGAAATTCTTGGTCAGTGTTATACCCCTTTGATTAATTGAACTGATCTACTTTAAGTTTCATCTTTTATAGATTCGTTTCATTTCGAAAGGAAAAATAAAGTATGTAATATTATGTGATGTTTTTAACACGTTCAAGTTCAATAATCTTTTTATTTATAAATAAATACTTCGATGTGTAGGTGTCTAACATCTCTTAATTATACAAAGCATATTACGGTGTAGTTGGTTAAGCACTACGCGATTCTATTTCTTTTTGGCTGGATTCGCCTCCTGCATAGTAGCCTGCCTTGGTTCATACTAATAGGGGAGGGCTAAGGCAGCAGTGGGATTATGCAGAGGGTTCTGTAATTTATTTTGGGTATCGTTTGCAAGTGATGCGATAGTTGGGCCGTAACAGCGATTCTATTAACCTCATGAACGCCGCCGTCATTAACTTGTCACGTGCACGTTTATGCAATTTCAATAATATTGTATCACTAGTTATGATTTTGACGTGTGTCAGTGTAACTGAAGCGAGGCAGGAAAGAAATGGAGTAGTAGTATGTGAAAGTTGATTCCCTTTTGCGTTTACAAAAATGACAAGGACGTGAAATTCTTATTTGGGAATCAAGTGATCAGAGAAAGTTTCAGACAACAATGACACATTACATATATTCTGCTATTTGGTCACAGTTATAAATAGAAAGAAAAAGACGTAAAAACTGATCACTCTGTGTTCAGAAAGTTGGTCCTCGCAGGAACGTTTAACAATACACGCGTAGTCTGGTTACAATTTCCGGACGTAGAAGTAATCATAATTGATCTTAATACGTACAATAGTTTCATATCACGGAAATGAATCCTCTTATTCTGCTCCGTTTATATTGCTTTGCCTGGAGCAATGACTCTGCTCCCCAAAATTGAACAATTTCTGCCAGTACAACTTTCCAGCAATTCGCCTAATCGTAATAATTAATGTGCACCAGTTTTCTCTCACTATAGGTAAGTAATATTGAGTGCAAATTCTTACTAGAGGAATTAATCGAGGATGAAATGAATCGGTTTTCTATTGATAGAAAATTAATGACATTTGCTACACGTACGTATTATCTTCTCATGGCTATTCTATCGACTCTCTTCGTATATGTAAGCGTCGTTGCATAGATGAGGTATCGTTTCATTAATACTCAAAAAACATTTATCAATATGGCTTCTATCAGCAGATCTGCTAGCGGTCAATCTAGTTTGCTGCTTCGACTGAAATAATCACCCTACCTTTTAATCGACGTCAACTTCCGTTTATTGTATTTTCCGTGCACAGAAAGTTTACTGTTGGTTGGTACTCAACTGTGATTTGCGTTCTGAAATGCTGTTGCCATTTAATGTGCCACCGGAATTTCAAAGGGAAAGGTAGACGGTCACAATACAAAAACAATTGTTTTCATCCTTTCCATATAATTCTCTTAACATTGTACCTACCCTTCATCAAGCCTGAAGGATTTACTTCGTAACAGATGCATTTTTAAGGCTCCTTACACCATATTGAATTCTGCAAACATCATGTTATTCCCACTTCCTAAACTTCTTTCGTTTCAAAGGTATCTTTAAAGCTCTCACATTGATTACTGTACCAATGTCGTTAGTGTCGTTTACGCAGGTGATCGGGTGGGTTAGTTCTGATCAGGCTCGACAATTCTGAATTTCGGCGCCTAGGCGCCGAAACCTTAATCTCTCAAACAAAATGTGTCCAGTTTCACATTTCGACCATAAAGCAGCAGCCTGTCCTCATCAAGTTGCCACACATACTCCTCACCCTAGTCTATTGGCTACATTTTTAAATCCCTGTTAAATGTGTGTGAGATGTAGAGAGACATTGTACTAACGTTTTATGTGGAAAATTTCATGCTATGTACGTGGCTTGTAATGTATTGTGATTAAAATTATTGGAGACTTACATTATGAAGGGTATTTGGAGGAGGGGGACTAGAAAGTTTTCGGACTGCTACAATGATCAAAAAAATTATTAATTTGGATTGAAAATCTACATCCGAGAAAATCTATAACCGAGAAAATAAACTTGAAGCAAGAACATATAATTCATTTCCGGAACACTGATGTAATATTATACCTTTATGGGTCTTATTTTACTACAGGGACAGACAATGTGCAATACAAAAAACTAATCATGCTTTTTTTTATAATGAGAGTCTTTACGATCGCTTTACAAGCAGTCTCAAGAGTGAAACTGCGAAATTAAAGAGAAGTGATCAACCACAAAAGCTGATCAAATCCCAGCTTGCTCCCCCATGACGCAATGGGGAGCCTATCGGCAGCAAATAACGCAACGCGGTTAAGCACGAGGGCAAACACTGCGCCAAATAATTAATAACAAAGCGAGCGCGGGAGCCGGCATTAACATGGCGGCCGCTCCCAACAATCGAGCCCGCGAACAAACGCTAATCGGCGGCCGAACAAACGAGCGGAGGGAGCGACAGCAGCGCTCGCCGCGGGACAAACAGCCCGGCGCTACCAAGGCAGCGGTGGCGGCGGCCGCGGCAATGGGATTTGGGTCAGCCATTGTGCTGCATAGGCTGTGTTGGGCGCCGCGACCCAGGCTTCGCAGATTGGCAGTGTCGAGACTCCCAGTGCAACCCAGTGCAGAGCGGCACTTTGACGTAAACGAATTAGCCTTTGAATGAAGTCTCCAGCGACAAGCAGTATTCTAGAGCTGTATTCACAGTAATTTTGCGAACCACTGGGGAAGGATGAAGGAGCAAGAGAACTTGTTAGAACTTTTTCAACGTTTTACGTGTCACATTCAAGTAGTTCCCAGTTGTGCTGCCATCTTTACCGATGTTCAGAGGCCAATTACTGTCAATTGAAACCAATCTCCTCGTGCATTGCAGCATTACAAATGCGGTTTCCAGAATTCTGTTTCCTGCGTACGAGGGTTTATCGTGACTTGCATTTAAAACTCTAAATAACTCAAAAATTCTCGTTCACTTAGGTTTATGATTTTTGAAAGAGTGAAAGCCAGTAGGAGAGATTGATAATCGTACTTCTAACTCTTCACTGCACCACAATTTACTAGCCGTGCACTTTCAGTACGACATAATACTTAAACCAAGTTGCGAGAAATTCTTGCATAATCAGAAGCAAAAATAGTCATGATTCTCATGAAATTCGTAACATCTAATAGAATTACTAGTTTTAAAGAAAAATACGCGGATTATTCCATAAATGAACTTTTTCACTTTTGGAGTTCTTAGGAAAACGATTTTTAGATTTTGAGCAACGTTGACGCATTAAAATTAGGGGTAACGTTAATGAAAAATACGTAATAAAATATGACAATAAAAATCATTTGAAAAAGAAAGTGAATGCTTTTCAAAATTAATCAAGTTTGCCTTCACAGTCAATGGCTTCCTCATTCTCCGATCGTTTATTTCAATATTTACGAATGAGGAAAAAGAGAGTCTATTTTCTTAAAAGCAGACAAATGACTTTACATGGACCTTACAACTTCAGTACTTAGACTAACAAATTACATTTACAAAGAACATTTAATTTTTTCGTTATTTTCCTCAGGCGAGGTCACGGTTTCATCTGAAAATAAACGTACATGAACAGAAAATAAAATGCTAAATTATTTGATATAGTTTATAGTAGTGTAGGTACTTCAGAACAAATGTTGCATACGTCAAGGTCGAATATGATCGATTTGCCAACGAGCACAAAATGGGAAATTGCATAATGAACTTTTGCCACTGATTGTGGTCAATTCATCATACATTGGTGATAGCCTGGTACCCGAACTCTCCTTTACTACGTCCGATTTTATCCTGCCAAACAGAAGTGTTCGTTGGGATGCCTGTCAAGCAGGGGCAATTGTTACATGTCTTCATTATACGAAAATTTCCCATCACAACATTAGCACAATGTGTTCATTGTTGGTCCCTATACACTGCATTTTGTTTTTGATGTCTTTAAAATTTTTTTGTGACATTCTGTCTCAAATGTAGGTATTTTTTGTAGTTGATAAATATTATGATCTGAAATGGATATTTTGCAAGTATTGCAACTCATATTTGCTCCTTTTGTAGTAATAATTTTATTTCTTTAATAGACGAAAATATTCTAAATAAAATATATAAGCAAGTTTTGGCGTTTTTGAATGCTAGAAATCGAGACCGCTAAAGCATTGTGTAAAGCTCCTGACCTCCTGTTCAGGAAGTATTCATGACCAGCATCGGTTCAAATCTTCTAAACCCAAGTTACTGTATAGTATGTGGTTAAGTTGGAGGGAGTGACTATGTAAAGCAAGCGGTTGTTTTGATTTATCACCGAAGCAAATGGACCGTATGCAACTGAGGTGTAGCGATTTTGCTATTTTTTAGAAACACTATGCTGAAATAAACAGAGGTTTGCAGTTTGGAGCGCTGTAGTAGAATAATTTCGCATTACATCAATCGATTAGCATATACGTTGCACAGACATTCTACCAGAGTACCTCAATAATGACTCTGGGGTTACGGATGTGACGTCAATGAGATAGTGCCATGTTCACAAAATTATGTTGGGTGTTAACCCTTTAACTGGTACGGGACGGCCGAATGTAAGTCACGTGTCTTACGGCATACGTCTCGCTGCGGGCTTCTCGTTGTGAACTGGGCTGGCTCGCACCTAGATATGGCGGAAAATCTCAGTTATCAGTAAGACTATTTTTCAAATATTGCTTATCTTGTGATTTTTAAAATTTATATTTGTTTATTTATATTTGTTTACTCATCTTTCAACTATTTATAGTTAAAATGACGGGAAGGGTTTCTGGAACTCAAGAAAACGTGCGCAGAAAATCTTTTCCCCCCTACGTCACATTTCAGTTTTTACTGTTTTTTGACTGAATAAATCTAAAGTCCCAACGAGAACCGAAAGTGAGTCTGCACGAGAGAACTAGTCCAGAGGCTCCACCGTCGGGACTTGGCGGTTTAGCGAACGATCTCGTTCTGAGGCTCTTAGCGACAACCTGACTGAGTGTAATAATTCGTCCAGTGGCTACCACGCACGGAAATACTTTGAGCATTAACTCATCTATCACAGTGAATGGGTTAATGGGTTAATACAGTAGAGGAAACGACAATCTCAGTAAACGATTGAGAAAGACGCACTGGAGTATTGTACTCTCTTCAGACCGTAGGCTGTGCCGACAGCGTCTCGCTGGGACTGCGGCTGGTGAGAGCGGTCGAGAGAGAAAGAAGCAATGTCAAGGGGAGGTTGACTGATGGCTGACAGCGAATGAGCTCTTTGCCAGGCCGGGGTCGGATGAAGGCGGCAGTGGCGAGCACACAGTCAATTGCCTCTTGCGATGGCGATTGCTGGAGGATCGACCCAGGACGAATGTGTTATGCGCCAGCATTGAATTAATTTCAGATCAATTCAATTTAACGCTGTCTTAGTTTACGAGGGGAGACACAGAGCATCAGATCTTCTTTTCTGTCTGATCACAAAACTTCGCTACGCTCCTTTCAACATCTAGCGGAGAAAGAAAAGGCGTCTCTCTTGCGACGAAACAGGCGATTTACATTTAACTCAGTGGCTTCTTCCAGTAAATATACTACTTAGGAGTGTCAATTTCACTTTCCTTTCGAAGGAAGGCGCACTTCTCACTCTTAAAAATCTACGGTTTTGATCTCGCAAACTTGGATATAACCACCCGACACTCTTACCGTCTCTCTACCTACCGTATACTCTTACCGTTACACGACTACAGCCGCAAAGTCTTATGGCGGATTGATGAGCAAGATGGCGTTGCGAACAGGGACGTCATGAAGCAGTAGTGACGGAGACGGACGAGGTGAGGTTAATAGATGGTGTGATGGTGGAGAATGTGGAGTAGATTAAGGGCAAATGTGGTTAGAAGAGGGGGAGAGAGTTGTCAGCGGAATGGCTGTGTTAGGGGTGTTCATGTCGAGAAGGGAGGTAGAGTCTAAGAGTAGTCAAAGCAGCTCAGGATTTGAAGCTTTAAGATCAACGCCAAAAACAAATGTGTAATTTTTATTTCCTGAGCATTAGGGACCTTTGACGTCTTTGTCCATTGTGAATGGTGATTATATAGTTAGTAGCTAGTAGCAATAATGATGTAAATGATGGTTGTAAAAGGTGGGAATTAGGTGCCGGTGTAGCTCAAGCACACTCAAAACTACCGGCCGGGATTTCTCCACCACAAATTCCGCATGGGTATGGCAGGGTTCGAACGACTGCTTGTCTGCGATCTAGCCATTACACCACGAGCTTCAAATAAAATTTTTATTAATTGCCAAGGTTAGGTCATGCTCTTCTACCTAACTCCTTGGCCGAATGCCCATTTATAGAATAATTTAGACATGTAAGAGGATCAGAGAGTGAAAAGCAAGGGACCATCGTAATGTACAGCTTGCCCTCCCTCTCTTAAAATGTTACTACTCTATATGTATGTAAATTCAGTGGTTAGGCGGAAGAGCAGGCCCTATGGTCTGAGCCTCACCATTAATAAAAGCATTATTATTATTATTATTATTATTATTATTATTATTAATATTATTATTATTATTATTATTATTACCATCCAGCCTTACGCAAACAACTGCATAAACCCGTAAAAATCTCAATCTAGATGGCTACTTTGCACAGAACAGCACAGAAGTGATAAAAAACAAAAGTGAAAGGGAAAATAAATACGTTAGCAGGGTTTGTAAAATAATAAAAAGAAACCATAAACTTGAAGCAGAAAGGAAAGAGGGAAGAGGCGAAGATATAAAGAAGAATCGCAAAGGAAAGTGGAAATAGTTTTGGAAAGGGTAAAATGATTGTGCCGTTATAAGTTTACGTAATAAGATTTTACGTTTAAAACATGTTAGAACATTCCACGAATTTAATAACAATATAATCATCAGAATAAGCAACATCTACACTACAGTCGCAATAAACGTTAACAGTTGCGAAAATACAATGTAGGACCGAGTTGTGATGAAAGTGGTGGAGCGAGGGGGCGCGTTGGAAGCTTCGTGGTGAGTGGTGGAGGTGGGGGGAGGGCTGACGGCATCGGAGGCGACGGCCTCTGATGGAGTGCGTGGAGGAGGGGCGCAGGTGTTCGGAGGTCGCCGAGAGAAGAGCGGAGGGGGAAAGCAAAAGGGATCCGGTGGGACGAGGGGTATCTCACTTCGAGCGACGTGTGCTACATTTTCGAGGAAGAAGGTGGCAGCGCACAGTGAAATGGTAATGCTTTGTCTCTGATGAAATGTGGATAAATAGACTAATGAAACAGACACGAGTTTTGTATTCTTAAAGTAAATTAAAATAACTTACCACTGAATATTATTAATTTAACCCTTTTGTTTTTTAAGCTAAAAACTTTTCATATGTTACTGACTGGGTCGATTTTGGATCCATTATTGTTTTTCATATTTTTGATACATTTATTAATATAAGGTTATATTGTCAGCCAACTGCCCCAGTACACTACTGCACAAGTATTTGTGTGTCTGTGCCAACTGCGAAGTACTTACAGTGCTAACAGCACAAGTACGTGTGTGTGTTACTAATAAAGTTTGTAATAGGATAATCCTGTAAACAAATTAATAATAAAATAGAATTGGATATAAGGTTACAATTATATGGATTAAGGATAAACTTCCAATTTGCAGATAATTTAGATATTTTTTATTTTAATTAAAATATTTTTTATTTATTAGCAAATTTTACTAAAAGATATGTCTCTCATCTCGAATCATTTAATGGGAGGATGGTATTTTAAATATTTGTTGAACATTTTAAAAACAGTTGTAGTTACCAAAGGGTTAAAATAGGAACCAATGTCTTCTGTAAAGCACTACCAGTACAAGTTTTCAAGAAATGTTAAAATATGAAATATATTAAATTGATAAAAAACAAAATGATAAATGGTAACTACTAACAAAAGCTTAATAGCCACATATGCATTCATTTTAGATAGAATTAATTTGACATTTTACAAAGCTTCATTTAACCAATATAACTAAAAACAGGTGAAGCGATATTTTATTCATTTCTTACTCAATAAATCATTCTTTTTCTTAAGAGTTTCGGTTGATTATGTCTGGCATTATTATTTAAAGCATCAGACACTCGGTGTAGTGCAATGAAATACATAATTTTCTGCAATTAAATTGCTCACGTGTGATTAACATTCATCTGCAAGAGTAATTCCGTGCACTAAATTATGACAACGTTCATAATTTATTAATCAAAACCATGATATCCTGTACATTGTCGCAACACAAACAATGAAATAGAGGAGACGTATGATGAATGTGAACTCTGTGAACGAGAGAGCGAGAGAAAGCGATGTTGGCAAGGGAAATGTAAGGTAGACACGTCGATATTACTGAATGTCAGAAGTTTAATCGTGTAAATAACCTTTCAAACAAGCAAAAAATGAATTCGCAATAAACGTACCAGGCTTCAGATGAACTCTGAGAAAATTTAAACAAAAACGTAATGAGAAAGCTCTGCAATCAAGTATGAGAAGCATTGCTCCGCAAACCTTTAATATTATGACGCAACGCACCAGTAACACATCATCCGACCACGAGGGAGGCTGTCTTGTTGTAGGCAAGTTTTTTGGCGGACAAGCTAAGGGCTTCATTTGAACGAAATGCGACAATGCCATCGCCTGCGTCCGAAAGCTTTGTTCGTAGGAGGGTCCCTTCTCTCGTAAACCTGCAGATGTCAAGTTCTGAGAAGTTTTAATCTGAGGCCCGGAACAAGCGTCGGTGCCTCAAAGAGAATGAGCAAGCGGGGGGAGGTCGGGGTGAGTGGTGCTGGGTGTGGGTGGG
>BOPP01000378.1:343712-377106 GCA_017312745.1 Gryllus bimaculatus | reverse complement strand
CATAACAGTTCAATAAGAGGTTCAATAAGAGAATCTGCGTACGTAATTCATCAACAGAAGAAATTTATTTATATTTTCTTTTTTATTCTGAATTGTTAGCAAATGCATAAAATTCTTTGTTCGCCTAGGTACTACGTTGTTGATGGAGTTGGTTGACGGTTTTCTAGAGTTCTAAGTCTGATAGGTTTATTTTACTACTAAAAGATGGTATACCGCAGGTTTCACAATGATGCAAAAGTGTTTGAAAGAACTGTTTGAACATCACTGCGATAACGTATGCTGAGTCATATCGACTTTGACAGCTTCTGCCTGGATGGAACAATTTCAGTGGATTGTATCCAAATGCACACGAACCTAAAAACTGAGGCTTCGATCCGAAACCTATCAAGTGATGGGTGTAAATTGCGACCTCTATGCCTCTGTAATGCCAAACACGTTATGCTTTCTGTCTTCCAGACATTCAGTCGTCAATAGCTCGCTATTTACTCTAACGCAAGAAACGTTGCATTTCTTGCCGCCATTGCGTTCTATAATTGTTTTTTTACAAAATGTTACATTGCACTTGCGACAATATTTTACACGGGGTGTGCATTTTTTCTTATTCATATTTTTCCTGATACTGATGCCACAAACACTTCGTTCAATTAACTTTTATTACGATATATTAGCGGTGATTGCCTTGAATTAAGTGAGTTGTATTAAATCTAGTGAAACATTTTTTGCTCGAAAAATGTAGAGCAATAAAGTAGAAAATATATTTGTATGCAAGACACTTACAATGAAAAGCCACCGCTTACAATTTAATAGTCAGTTTTCTGGGAAATTGAAAATCGCTTAATTAACTCAAAATTCATTTTTTTGGTATTTACAATTTCAGTGCAAGTTGCCTGCATACATATTTAAAATATTAAACATTTAATTGCATTAATGAGTAACGATCTCAGCAAACCTTTCCATATTCATGGTTCAGTTGTAGAATTTATGAATAATTTATGTATTCCAAAAAAATTAAATTTCTCTGAAAAAATTAAAAACATCTAACCACGAGCCTGGAGGAATTTAATTTTACATTATAGTTTAATGATGTTAACGTGTATTTTGTCTCCGGGAACGAGAAATTGGGAGTGGCATTACAGCTCGGCTTTTCCTTTACGTCGCTGTCGGTAACAGCCTTTACCGCGCGCGTTGCTTCGAAGGAAGAGCTGGAATCGCGGCGGAGGACACAGGCAATCACCGCCTCCGCTCAGGCGAGCTCCTGCACCGCGCCGCGCCGTACCGCGTCGCTGGGCGCTCTCGCCATTGACGCCCGCTCGCGCGCCCGCGTCGCGCCGTTAATGCTATTGCTATCGCTATCGAATCTCCTTAGCGCACTAAGCGCGTCTGCGAAATCGAACTCCCGTAGTTCCCTGGTTACTCCGTCCCGCCGCGCCCCGACCGCGGCCCCGGCCTCCGCCCGCGCCCGCCTCCGCACGCCTCGCCCCGCCCGCCCGCCCCCCCGCCCGCCACGCCCCCCCCGCCCGCCCCGCCCGCCTTGCACAACATTGACGCGGCGCGCTCGCTTGCTCTCAGGCAGCGTTCTGTCAAAGAGCGGGCGGGTGGGGGCGGCGGGGAAGGGCAGGAGGGTGGGGGTTGAGGAGTTGTGGTGGGTGGATGTGTATGGATGAGATGCTGAAGGACCGGCGGTCCGGGATGCGTCTTCATGGCGATGGCAGACGGAGTAAGGTAGATAGCGATGTGGCGCAACGATTTGGCTGCTTGGGCGGACTTCGTGCGCGGAAAGCTTCAAGGCGTTGAGTCAGGGGCGTTGGGTGGATCGGTTTAGCGGTTGAACACTCAGGAGGAGGAGGGACTGGCGTTGCGGGGTGCACCGCTTATCGATGGCTACGGTAGGTGATGTAAGCGGTGAGGTGTTGGTGAGGGGGGAAGGCGACGGCTGCACGATAGATTGGTGATTGGGGATGGCGTTTTGGGAAAGTGAAGGGGACGGGGGGAGAGGAGGGCGGGGAAATAGGAATCGGGGCGAGGCTAGATTCACCCGACTGCATCCCTTCGACACTTTTTCCCTCATCCCCACTTCCCAGCTAATCCCCTTTCACTTTTCTTCACTTGTGAAATCATAGCACGACTGCCTCCCGTGTCGTTCATCGGGTGGTTTGAGGGAATTCCGGTGTCGAGTTTTATTTACAGAATCTTTTAAGCGGTGGTTTTCAGTGTTGGCAGATCTTTATAAGTACATGCATTTTTTTTGAAAATAGACAGAAAGGGATCTAATATAATCGATCAATATAATACTAAGCAGACCATGGTAAACAGAAAACAATCTGTATTCTGCGGAGGTAAACGAAACGGGATGCAGTCGGGTTAAATCTTTTTGGGAAGGTAGGTAAACGGTTTAGGAAAATTTGACCGGGGGATGCAGTCGGTATACGCCCGACGTGGCGAGGTGGCGTGAGCGGTGTGGAGTAGGTGTGTACGGCGGCTCGATAGGGCGTTGGGCGCCTATATTTTGCTGTTGAGGTCGGCGCTGCGAGGAAGTGAGGGCGATGGCGAGAGAGAGGAGAATGAAAAAAAGGGAATGAGGGGTGAGGCTGAAACCGCCCGACTGCATCCCGCGGTCACTTCCCCCCTTACCCCGCTCCCCCTTTTCTCACTGCCCAGCTAATCCTCATTTATTTTTCGTCCCCTGAGAAGGCCTCGCCCGACTGCATCCCGTGTCGTTCATCCGGTGGTTTGGAGGAATTCCAGTGTCGAGTTTTATTTCCACAATCTTTTAAGCGCTGGTTTTCAGTGTTGGCTGTTCTTTAAAAGGTCGTGCAAAAGTGTCTTGAAAACAGGCAGAAAGGGATCGATTATAACACTAATCAGACCACGGTAAACATAGAAATCAATCTGTATACTCAGGAAAATAACGCAACGAAACCGGGATGCAGTCGGGCACATCTTTCCTGGAAGAGGAGTAGGTAAATCGGCTTAGGAGAAAAGTTG
This sequence comes from Gryllus bimaculatus, assembly GCA_017312745.1. Lineage (NCBI taxonomy): Eukaryota > Metazoa > Arthropoda > Insecta > Orthoptera > Gryllidae > Gryllus > Gryllus bimaculatus. The sequence goes on along the minus strand of BOPP01000378.1, from coordinate 374,121 downwards.
ACTGAAGGGAGTGCAGTCGTATACAATCCCCGACGAGGGAGGTGGCGTGAGCGGTGTTGAGTAGGTGTGTCCGGCGCCGCGGAGGGGGTCATCGCCTTAAGAGCAACGACCCTGAGGGTGGGTGGGGTGAGGGGGGGGGAAGTGAGGTTGAGGAGGGGGAAGTGATCGCATTGCGCGGCGCTGCAGGCAAGGGCGTCGTGGTGGAGTGGTGTTGGCGAGGGCGGAGGCGCGGCGGCGCCACAAAGAAACAGATGCAAGACTGACGGGTGAATCTTTTGCAGTTTTCTGACGGTCGGCTCTCGCATCTTCTGTTCTGCTTTCCCTTTCGCGAACTCCCGTTCCAAAAACCACACAATGCGTTAGTCTTTTGAGTTTATGATAAACGAGCACTTAACATGATCAAGGAGTATGCAATTCTCAAGCGACGTACGTGGGTAGGGGCGGTCATTACGAAATGCATGTTCATGGTAGCAGGTTTAGATTGACCGCAACCAGTTTTGTAAAAGTATATGATTAGTTCAATGACGTCTAAATAAGTTCTACAGCCCACCTCAAACCTGATAAAAGGACATAAAGCGAACAACTATAGAAAATCAGAGTATCATTTTTAGTTAGTTGCGGAATGATAATTTAAATCTTACAAATCTATCTAAAACCACGCTCATAAACCATGCATTCTTATTGTTTATTAATTTATCATAGTGGATATGTGACTATCGACATTTATATTAAAAGTGAATATTGAAAACTTTTTAAAAGTCTTTGTTTTCATAATGTTAAAATTTTTAAAAGATCACTAATGTTTCGTGAAAAAAAAAAAATTCAGACACATCAGCGTGTTTTCAACTTGGCAAGAAACTACGAACTTTGTGTATAATTTTTCCCATCGACTCCTGACTGCAGTTTACTTCGAAAGAAAAATGCATTGCAACAAAATTCTCGTGCAACTCGGTACGAAGAAAAATGCCATTTTAATTACGAAGGCCCAGTATAATTTACTGCTAACGTGATACGCGGATCAACCATTCATCAAAATCACCGGCTTGACAGGCGGAATATCGAAATTCTATAATCGAAATAAATACATGGAACGCTGCAGGCTTCATCGACGAAGTTCTGTCAAAGCTTACGGAGATTAACATGTAGCAGCCCAGTACATTAGCGAACTTCGAATAGGCTGTCAGCGGCTTATTTTTCGAACCTCTACTCGTACTTCATAGTCGGTTCACCATATTTTGCTCAAAGTAGGGGAAGTGTAGTTCGAGCCGGTTGGCCTTTGACAGAACTGACTGTGGCTAGCCACTGGAAGAATTTTATTTCCGATCACATTTCACATGTGGCGTGTGTATATGCGCATATGTGAGAGAGGGTTTATTTAAAGTGTGTGCACGTATCAAGTTAAAAAGGCTTTTGAAACATTGGGAAGAGATAAGCGAATTTCATTATATTCCTTTTTTGACAGCTGCCAGCTACTTTATGGGATATAAGTATATTTTATATCACATATGTTCATCTATTAAATCGTTCACAAACTAGTTTTCTTAAATCTGGCAATAAACTCTGGAATAAGGTATTTATTTTTTATTTTGACGTCCATACAATTTACTTAAAATTTCATTTATAGTTTTAAAAAAATGCGAGATATTAAGAATTCCTGATGAGAGAAATTCTATGGTTTTATTACAGAGTATTCGAGAAACCCGGACACAAGTTCGGAAAATGTAGATACAGCTGTTTAATCAACTACATCTACAAATAAGGCATCATATTGTTCATATAGAGTGGCGTAGTTTACACAAACAAATTGCTATTTTAATTTATAATCACCACACCTTTGAGCAAATGTAGCACGTTTTGCGTATGCATCGCACTTCTATGCACTTACTCTTTGAGGAAACTAGGCCCAATGATGATAATCCAGAAACGTCGTGGACAAAGGATCAAATTATGTTTCAACAGAGGGCTTAGTGAATGCTTATCTCGGGAGGTGGCGGTGTTCCTCGTTGGAACGTGAGATCCAACACTTCCGGGGTTTCCGGGCTTTTTGTCCTCCCAGATCCTTAGAGATAATTAGAGCCTATACCGACCATCCAAAAGGAAAGCAATATTAATTTTAACATTGACATTTAATGTATTATTTACCATTTGAATCGTATAATTCTAAGGAACCTGCAACAAGTATTGTACTTTAGCTTCTGTATCAATGACTCCCATCTCGATCAGGATTTCGTCCATCTTCCCTGATTCTTGAGGAAATGCTCAGATGGCTCCTTGTTTTGCTTCTGTACATAAATGTAACTTCATATTAACTTCTCCCTACAGCACGTGACACACAATTTTAACTGTTTTTTACGTAAATAAATAAATTAGTGTATTATATGATAAATGTATTGAGCAATGCGCATGGAATATTAATGTGTACAATGATAAAACATATCTGCTTGTGTAACACCCAACATTAGCATAGTTGGAATGAACGTGATTATGAAACTAATGGTTCTGAAACAGCACATTATTTCTTGCATTATTTACAACGTCTCTAATTTTCAAAAATTCAGGTATTTTTCACGATAGATATACGGCTGATTAACAAATGGCACATAGTACATTATTTTCGTTTCTAAATTTTCGAAAACTACAAAAGTTACAAATAATGCGACAATAGTAGTTTCTATAAGTAATTTATAATATTAATCTTTATTACATGAGTACATGTTTTAAAAACGAGCTACGGGTGAGCAAGTTTTCAATGTTTTACATTATAAATTTATAGAAGAATCAAAGTAAATTTGTCGAAAAAAACTTCCCTTTGTCGTCACGGATATTTCACATTTGTGCAACAAAACGTGGTGGGCTGTGCGGACCACCGCTGGCTCCCCACGATTCTTTCTCTGTGATTGACTGAATGTGTGATGACGCAATCATTCGTGCCGTAAAATCCTAACACGTCATCATTTGTGCCGTAAAACGCTCGATTATGAACGATTTCGTGCTACATAAAAGGCCTTTTATAATGCTGGTTTACAAAAACGTGTATTACAGGACTAGTTTACTAACTTCCTTATGCAACATGCGGCACTGGAAGTGATTTTTTCTGGGGGTAGGTTTTACACATTTTAGATTTGCTGGTCTGCTTCTCTTTGGCAATTTATTGTTTAATCTGTGTAGCAATTTGTGCCGAATAGTGCCGCATAGGGTATGCACACCCGAGGTACGCTCGGCTGTTTGTCTCTTTGGGTGCTGCGAGTGCGGCCGTCGTGGGTCGGCGAGGGCGGGCGCGGGCGCGGGGAGCGCGTGAGATCCGCGACAGGGCCGGCGGCGGCGGCGGGGGCGGGCAGATCCGCGTTGACGTGTGGGTTGCGACCGAGGGCGGCCTCTGCTTGTAAGCGAGAAGCCGTCGGGAGCGCGACACATCGCGATAAAGACACTTCGCGCGAGTTATATCGCGTCGACAGCGCCCCCGCGCGCCGCCGCGTGAATGCGAAGCCTGCGCTGACGCCCGCCAGGGGGCGACACGCGTCCAACTCCCCGGCGGGCAGAGGGCGGCGAGGACGTAGTAGTTCAGCCTCCACGTGTTGGGCCACGCAGCATGGAAAGGGCAACGGTTGTGAAGCGGAGGGCTATGTAAAAAACATAACACTCGATTCCTACGTTTGAAAAGTAAATGTGTGTTTCAAAGATAAGAGACACCAGTGCATAGAGTGCAGTTTTCGGCACTCGAAGTTTAACAGAAGTTATGAAACCATTTTAAAATAACGTCTATGAATCAATGAGTTCTTAGTGTTTCCAGGCGCGTCATTAGTCCCGTGAGTGTAGTGCATGTTACCGGAAGTGGTGTTACACAGTTGAAACGTGAGTTCTGGTTCCGACATATCGGCTTGTGACACTTTACACCTTCTGAGGCACCGCCCAAACCTGAGCAAGCGTTAAGCTCTCAGCTGATATTTCGACGCGTGCGATAGTGTTGTTCATGAAAGTGTAAGTGTATTTAAGTAAGGGATGACGATAGGGTAAGGAAAGACCGCGCTCTGTTCGTTGCCCGTTTGGCTCGTATCCCGCTAAAATGCTGCTCGAGCATTCGTCTGAAATTAATCAAAGAACCCACGGAAAACTACTGACCAAGGCAGCCGACCGCTAGAATTCTCCTCGAGACAGTGGCTAAAAATAAATGTCATTTGATTATATTTTCCGTACAATATTTCTTGTATCGTTATTATTCTACAGTGCATATTTTAATAAGGTAAACTAAGGATACTAGTTTGAAATATTGAGTTCAATTGCAAGTATTGTGATATAATTTCTGTACTATAGTTTCGAAAACTTTGTTTAATAAATATTAAAAACAAAACATTTAAATGTTTCAATAACTTTCTTCTTTGATGTTTATTTTAATTGTTTTTAATAATTTGTAGCAGGTGATTACAATTATTATAATTGTTTTCAGTTATCATAATACACGGAAACGCACCCACACTTAGATTTTATAAAAGAATAAACTCAATTTTTGTAAAAAGATTCATTCATTTTTCAACATGTACACGTATATTCCATCAGATATACTCACAGAACTCCGAAATAAAACAATGTACTTTTCTCACAATATTGTAATCTATATAATATAATGTAAAATTTTCAATCTGAAATAACATTTCCAATTTGTCATTTATTTCGGTCCTTTTTGTTGCGTATTTATTGCCTCATAGAGAAATGGCGTTGGTATAGAAAAAAGATTGAAGATTCAATAAAAAAAGTCACATATTATGTCGTAGGCGGTACGATATCAGTGATTAAAAGTACACAACTTGTACAAATATGAGTATCAAATCAAAAACCATCCAAATACTCAGTGCCCTATTCAGTTCTGTAGTGAATTGAATATTTTTGTAAATGTACGATTCAGTTTCGTTAAAGAATTACTTTGGCTTAGTCTTGAGACTATACGATTCGTGATTGTGGAAACGATATGATTTTTAACATAAAAAGTGTAATTCTCTGCTGGAGTCAGATCTGTTCAGATAGCATAGAAATAATGAATTTTTCCAATAGTACTTATTCATTGTTTATTAGCCCGACCAATTATGCTAATTCTACTATCCGCAACAATAAAGAGACACATGAAATTACAGTACAGGTATTATATTACGTGAATGTTATATAATTTATTTTTCTGATATATGTAGTACTCTAATCCAACAAGAGTTTCAGGATAATATGGATTTCTAAATTGAGCAGATTTATGAAATATATATCATTTCAAAATGACGTGATGGAGAACGTTAATTTGTGTTGAGGCTTACTGATTCATTTAACGTCAGATCGAGCGTGTGGGAGATATTAAAAGCAAAGAGAAGAATTCATTGCCATGGTTTCAGAGGTTTAATCCTAGTAGCTTAATTATAACATCAAAAATACATGAATGTCACATTCATACGGAGATTTCGAACCATGTACACAGTAATTAATTTTAATTATGAAAAAAAAGTTTCATTTTTGTGTGTGTGTTGATTTTTCTATTTGTTAGAACCGTTGATTTAAATAAATGCACATTGACAGAGTAGTTAATTTGACGTTTTCGTTAACAACAGTAATATATTTCCAAAAAGTGTAATAAAATACGATATTACGTGTACTTTACACCACACGAACGAAAGCTATGAGTTGTTTGATATATTTTGTATTTGTTATGTGCATTAACATGTTTCAGTATTGTAAATGTAAACGTATAATTGTCAAATATATTAATACTTTGTACTAATCTGGTATAAAAATACAAAAAACAAAATTAACTTTGAGTGTGGAGTGAATATTTACACATTATATATTGAGAAGATCTAATGATGATCACAGTAGGCTTTCTTTAAAAATATCAATGTCTTAACCAGTAATTTAATTATGATTACTTTAGTAAGTAGTAAAATGCCCTACAAATTTACAAAACATACTTTTAGAACATATCTTAAGAACATACCATTATTTACTCCCGAATATTCATAATACGTTGAATTAAAACCATTACTTTTCAACGGCACAAATCTTTGAAACTATATAGTCTTCTAAAAAATTTGCAATATTTAGCGCATACATCACGCACATTGTAGAATGTAATGTACATAATATATTGAATGCTTTGGTAATTGAAACAACATATTTTGGAAAATCGAAGATAAACCCTGTTCCTATCTGCAATATTTTTGTCTCGTACTAAATTGCATCTATTCTTAAAGACAAAAAAACCGTAATAGGAGTTCTCCTCTGAAACATTTCACCCCAGGAAGGATCAAGGAGACAACTCCTGTTATGCCAATTTTCTACACATTACCTTGAGAATATTCAAAAGCCAGAGGAGCTTCGTTAGCTTAACTGACCCCGCTAAAGAAGGGATTGGTTATGAGGGTCTAAGTGAATATGAGAGACGATCACATGACGAGCTGAGCCTTGTGGATAACGTGCGTGCTTGTTTCGCTCTGACGATTGAAACAGCGTAGGAAGAGTGGAAGTCGGTAACGGCGCGAGTAATGGCATCTTTAAAAGTGTGAGCGATAGTGAAGGTGAGAGAGTGTGTGGCAGAAAGTGAATGTGAAAGTGTGAGTGAGAGGGTGAATGTGAATGTGAATGAATGAGTGAATGTGAATGAATGAGTGAACGTGAATGTGAGTGAGTGAATGTGAATGTGAGTGAGTGAATGTGAATGTGAGTGAATGTGAATGTGAATGTGAGTGAGTGAATGTGAATGTGAGTGAATGTGAATGTGAGTGAATGTGAATGTGAGGGTGAGAGCGTGAGTAACAGCGGGGACGCGCCCAAGAGCGAAGGCAGTACAAGGCAAGGGCGAAGATCCGTTTAGGCGGGGAGACAAAAGCGGATGCCCTGCACGGGCAACAGCGGGCTCCGCGAGGGGGGATGGGGTCTGAAGCCCGAGCGGAGCGTCGTCGCACGCCACTCCGGGGCGCGGGGGCGGCTCCACCAGAAACAAAGGGCGGTGTAAATCGGGTCGTGTGGGCGACGACGGGGGACGCGCAGGAGAAGGTGCTGAAACAAAGCTTTGCTGCCGCAGCCGCGCGATACACCCGGCGTACCACAAGGCTACTTAGAAAGTGCCACTAACATCTTCGTCAAAACTGTGTCTTTATATTAATTAGATCGCTAGTGAAGTAGATACCATTTAATAATTAAATATGGTTAATTAGTGGTGGTGTCTGGTATCAACAATTTATTTTCCTAATGATCGTTTCGGTCGCGTAGAGATCATACTCAGTGCTTGCAGCTTCCGGGCCGAAGACAAAGTTATGCTGAACGAAGCAAAGTTCTGCAGAACTTTGTTTTCGGCCCGGAAGCTTCAAGCTCTGACGATTATCGCTACGCGATCGGAACGATCATTAGCAAAACAAATGTTTGATGCCAGACAACACCTTTAATTAACCATAATTAACTGTGTCTATATATTTTATCATTTTATAAGAATTGTGCATTTTCATTTGAATATATATTGTTTATAAACATACTATGAAATAAATATTTTTTAAATATCATTTTAATGCACCTTGCAGCAGAACTGAACTTGATATTATAATAAAGAGGTTAATTACAATGAAAATTAAATCTCATGTGCATTGCAAAATAATATCAGATTTGTGAGTTCAAAAGAGGATATTAAAGAAAACCTCTTCAGATGCAATGCGAAATGAACGCTATGTACCGAGGGAAAAATAACATTGAAACAAGAAAATATGGCTGTAAGAATCTATGTGCTGTAATAGACAAGGGTAATGTTATAAATATACAAATTTATAATAAATAATTAATAATTCATTTCCAGGTCTGATGTTAGTTGCGGAGTTGCGGATGCGGGGTTGCAGCTAAAAGACAAGACAGCACAAGAATCGCACTGAAAGTAAGTCTTGTAAATACTAACTCTTTTCCGTAGAATTATTCCTACGGCAAATGTTTTCAATGATCGTTTTTTAATTTCTGAAATTATCTCTTATTTATGAGTGAAACTGATTACTTTCTACAGTTGCGCTTAAAGGATGAACATTGATATATCGTTGAATCCGATTTCTTAGACACACGGTGCTATCGTACATAATGAGTGTTTATCGGCTACTGACAACACTGACATTTACTTTTTTTATAGAACTTCATGAAATTAGACAGTTGGTAAACGAACTTACAAATTACATTAAATAGGACACGAAATAAGAATAAAGGTAAAAATAAAAATACAAGAGTATATAGGGCATTGATGAGAATCACTTTGCTTGAAATAAGGATATTGTCAATAAAGGAAAAAGTGTTTTTAGTTTAAAGAATTGTTTGCTTTAGTTAAAAATGTCTGTTCAAAACTAAAGGGCCAAATAGAACAATCGTGAATATAATAATATATATAAAATTGGTATTGCCTCCATACTGCATTCAACTTTTTCAAACGGCTGAAGAAGCTCATTGATGTAATTGTAGTGCCCCAGGTTTCTAGTCCTGACGGCGACAAAATTTTTGACACAAGCTAGAGAGCTAGATTAAATTCAGTCGCTGTCTACACAAGAATTCTTACAACCAGCTGCTCGGTCCGATAGTTGTGTGATATCTTCGATATATACCAAGCGAATAGCAGTATCCTTCCAAAAGAGCCAAGAATCTCACGCACTCTCTCCTTCCTCTTCCTCGTCCTATCCTCACCCTTACTTAAGGAACTTACAGGCACTTACAGACACTTAGTTGCACTTAAAGCGACTTACAAGCACTTACTGCATATATGAGTAACGAGAGATAATACGCCAAATGTATGAAAACAGCACATTGGATGGGATGAAACTCGCAAATGGAATATCGCGGTTTTAAGAGATGAAGCCAATTAATTCATTAAATAAATTAAATCGGGTACAAATTCGACCTAAAACTAAAAACCTACGTTTATACACTTTAAGGGATATTGCAATACAGAAACATAAAACAGTAACTTGTAATGCACTCTTTTATTAAAATTTTAAAGTACTCAACATTCAATAATTCAACATTTTTTAATAATAGTCATTGGATACTTATTGATATGCATTTGATTTTGAAATGTCAATACCATAAAAGAGCATTTTTATTCAAATGTTAACATTTTATACCTAACATGTACCATTTAAAAATGATAAAAATAAAACGTTGTCTTCATATGAAAACATTTTTTCAACCAGTCACACTGCGTGTTATTTTCCTCCAATTAATTGCAGAAGCTCTGTGCAACTTTAATTAAGAGAAGTGACAAATTCTCGTAAAACGTGTAACTAAGTATTTATGTGAAAAACAAATGAGAATTAAAATATACAGTAAAAACTCTGTTTAATATATATTCTCTGGTTATATCTATAATAATGGTTAGATTTACTACTTCACGTTTATCTTTCCTGAAGTGAGCAATCACAAACGATAAATTGCTCCTCACAATTCATTCAGACGAATTTGTGTCCAAAAACGGGAAGAACTGGTACAGCATGCATTCAATTTAAAAACTAAATAGCTTCTCTTTAACGCAATACACAGAGCAAAACGCGTAAGGTAATCTCTTTCTCATTAAAATTCATGAAATTAGAGTTATTAATAAAACAAACAAAAACATTGGTAGCGTTTTAGTTGTTTAAGTGAAATTGCCGGATTCTTAAACACACCCTGAAATTTCTCCCTCGGTTTTTGCTGCACCTCTGCACTACATCAAAAGCGAAGCCGGTCGTTCCGCCACGCTAACTAGAGCGACGCGCTTCTTTGCGGATAATTCGCGCGTAACGAATTCAATTAAGCCACCTGGGGCGCCAGGCTCGGCGGCGGCGGCGGCGGCGGCGGCGCGAGCCCGAAAACGGGGGGAAGGGTTGGGAGAGGGGGAGGGGATTCCCCGAAATGAAGGGAGTCTCCGGGTGCGGCCACCAGGTGACGACGACACGAATGCAGAACGAGGGCGGCAACAGGCGGCAACGGAAAACGCTCGGGCGTAAGTACGAAACAAAGGAAGGAGTGAAAGGAACATTTAAAACTGTTACAGAGAAGATCTGACAACAATAAATGTTATGAATAAGTAGAATAAGGAGGAGGATAAACTCAGTTATCATAAAAGATGCAGAAGGATAGTAATTTTAATGAAACAAATGTTCAATTTATTTACCGTACGATTTCTCCAATATATTTAATGTAGAAGAATTTAATATTTTTTTCAGATCGATTTCCTAAAAGAAAAACAAATCGAAAAGGCGGAAATTCGAAATTAGATGAAGAGTACTTTCAACGTGTTGCTCCATATTGTAATATAGTGAAACGTTTCTGAACATGCACTCTCATGAGCAAACACCCCTTTAGGGAAGACAATTTTCTAGAATCGGAGCGAAATCGGAATAAGATATTACCTAGTACCTGCTCTCTATAGCGGACGCTTTATAACGGATGTTGCACCCTCAAAATTAATTCGATGTTTCATTCAAGCTTCTACAAACGGTTACTTATTTAGATAGTAGTGATGCTATACACGCATGTACTTTATCGCGTTATTTGTTACGGTTACGTAATATTATGGTATGTGAAGGTAATATGGCTACGTTAAGCGCCTCAAATTTTGTTGTTTATATATTTCCACATTTGGCCAAATTAACGTCATGATGAAATTTGACACTTTTGCTTCACGTTGAAATAACTATATCTCGCCACATAAAATAAGGCATTAATTCAATGCAATATATCACGAAAAAGTGATTCAGAAATATTACGTTGTACAAAAAACACTATAATTTGAATGTAATATGCCCACATGTAGGTTTTATGACTATTGCCAAATTAACTTGTTTTGTTGTAAAATGATCATAGAAATAGAGACAGCTATACCAATATATAATATACATTACACTCTTATAGTCTAATCTTACAAAAATACGGAAATAAATAAATCCTTTTTTAAAACACTGGCGCGAGAGTTTGTAAGAAGTTATAAGGACAGAGCGATTGCAGCGCGCCCATGACAATGAAAGCTCCAGATTGCGATCAACAAATTTGGTAGGTTGTTAACGCACTTCTTACACTCTCCCAGACAGCGTTTCGCGGATCGGAAATAGTTTCAGCTAACATCATAGCCAACACTTGACCATATTACCTGCATTGGCCCTATTTGCATCACTTACCTTATTAATTCCTGGATCCTATAAATGTTTGCCCATATTAGGACTCAAACTCACGTAATAAGCATTAAACGTAGCCAATACACCAATCACCTGAATCGGTGTAACAACTTTCAGCTAATAGAGAAATATCTTGGATGCAAAGAAGTATTTTTCTCAATGTGAATAATAAAAAGAACATTTATTCAATTTTTGCGTGCGTCTTTACATTTTAGAAAATGTAATAGGTATGTAAATGTTTTAATTATTGTTAGTATTTGTTCATTACGTCAATATTGGATATTATATCAAAACTGTCACTTCCCATAGAAATGAACTCCTATTGTGATACTATTATTGAACCCGCAATACACTCCTGTGTGACGGGTAGTCTGTGTAGAAATGTGCCGGGGGTTAAAGCGGAGCACCTGCTGAAATCTTGTATTCATTCACATTTGGAGATATAATATACGTTGTAAAAACATTGCTGATCCAGACGTGAACCAGACTATTATTAATATACTCGAAGAGGGTACATTTCTTATTAATATGTGCAATTGAAGGATTCTTGAAACAACAATAGTCCAAAAACACAATTTTTCGGGAGAATGAAAAAAACGTCCAATGCGAAAATCGGTAGACATTTGAAGCATGACAGTTGTGCATTATCTCAAACTATTGTAAATATAAACGAACGATTGAGTGTAGTTCAAGCTTAAACTCTATTGTGGAAATTATTGGATAAAGTTGAGGGTGTATGGACTAAAGTGTTTTTAATGAGAAATTAGTATATCAAACTTATTTATTTGGGGCAGTAATATTACAATATTTGAAGCAATAATTCAATAAGTTAATGCACTGAATCAATTTGGATTATTACTGACCAACTTATTTTTCTTCGCCACTACTGTTACTATCATTATCAGAGTTTTCGTTTTCCACATTAGCATCTGTCACTGATGAAAAATTTAGATACACATCTCTGTTACCAGATGACTAAAAATTAAGACGTCTGACGATTCCTTTATGATTAAAATGTGCTCCTTCTTCAACTTTTTTGCTGTTACTACATCCTTTTCTACAACTCTTTCCTTTTTTCTTGGGTTTACGCCTCTTCCACTCTATTCTTTGTGCATCTGACTCATAATCCATTTCTTAGCTGTTACTTTCTCCCTTGCTTGTTCAGATTCACAACACAAAGGACGTGTATGCCACAAAAATACAGGGTCGCCAGATGTGTTGCAAACTCCACTACTACGGAATTCCCCCAAGTAACTCCAGTCAAACAAAATTCCCCACCTTTGAAACGCTAAGTATTTTCCAAATTATGGACCAGCGACATGAGCTGTTTCTGGCGAATCCGTTAGCTGTCCCCTTGAATTCAAATACTTGAAATCAACCAATCATTGACCTTCGCGCTTCTCAAAACCCTAGATCATCATTTTTCTAGTTTTCACGTCTGTCTTTTCATTTTTCTCTCGTTGACACATAACAATGAGAGAAAATAAGTTGTTTGTTTCTTTCTATTCATGATAATTAAAAGAATAATATTTATATCTTGACTCTGGATAAAAGCAATTTTCCCCAAAATTTCTCAAAGAATTGCTCGTCTATTTATGTTCTCCATTCTTCCTCTAAAATGAACGAAATGCCCATTTTGGGAACAAAATTCTCCAATATAATAACCCTGCAAGAACAGATTATACATTATCACCAAAGTTTTCAGAACAAAAATGCAGAATATCCACATTTATACAAGAAACATCACACGTTGCAGATTGAGATAAGCTATACTTGAGAAATAATTACGGAGAAAACTTAAATTTAAAGGACTATGATTCTTTCACCAAATAATACTGGATCATGGTTCCTTTGTCAAAATTATTCAAATTTGTGGCGATTATAACCACAGACAGGGGATGATTATCTTCACAACACAGCAAATGGCAGCTATGAAGCTCTAGCAACAGTTCAATATTTTAAAATATCAACTTTTAGACTGTTCTTTTTAGAAAAAATTGAATTATTCATGGAAAACATAAAGTGTATACTTCATTAAAAAGCAAAACAATTTGTTTACAATATTTTAACATTTAAAACAATGAACGCATATGCCTTGTACATCATATCTCAGAAAAGAATGTTAATTTCAGCAATTTTTTATTTATAATTTTTTCATGAATCATACGTCTTAATTAATGTACAAAATAGCAATGTATATGGTTTTTAGTTTTGTTGTAACCCCTCGAATATTAATTATTTTTCTTAGACACTATTTTAAAACATTTTCACTTTTCACAAACAGTTTAATGCAATACCCTAATAATCAAAGTTTGCTAATAGAGAGTGCATTTAGATTGAAAACAAAACAAAACTTTTATAAAACATGTTTTAGACAGCCACAAGTGGAAGTTGTGTCTTCATTACTTAAGTAATAGTAAGTGTTCTTCATAAAGTAGACGTGTGTGTAATGTTCGATAGCTTTTTCTTTCAAGAATGTATTCACAGCTTAGTCCATGCGTTTTGATTACATGGCTCCTAAAAATCAATGTTATAATTTGTGTATAGAAGTACATTTTATGACAATTAAATGAACTTTTAATAAAACTTTCTATATTTCATCCGCTAATTGAAGCAAATGTTAACGCGCTGGATATTCTTTCTTGGATTTCAGCATACACATTACACAGCACACAGACCATACATTATTTGCATTCAACAAAAATGACGAGGAGGAGTCACTTTGAAAATCAGAATAATGAATTGATTTTGCATAAAAAACGGATTTCATAGTTGATGTGACCTTAATGGAAATATGTAAAAACAAAGGATCGAGGAACTAAAACGAGCAAAATTGTGTTCACGGAGGAAACAATTGTTAGTACTCAGGAAACAGCTTTTAAATGACTAACCGCGCAACCCATTAGATTGCAATGCAACCAGGGAAGCGAAATAGGAATATTTTGTAAAAAAAATTCAACATGACTCTGAGCACTACCCGACTAATCGAACTGTGAACCGGCACCAAAATTCTCTGAAATGGACACTTGAGACTGAATGAAGCGTGCAGGACATTAGGGCTGCATTTTTAACAAAGAATCATTGCATTTGAAGTTCAGGCAAAATTTATTCTAAATTATTTCCAATAATAAAAATTCTAAATATCGAAATGATTTTGCCATTTTTTATATAAATATTTTGTTTGGTCGTTCCTTTAAGATGCCTGTCCTATTTGGTGCCATCTTAAACTAAAAGTTATTCAAACAACTTTTTTTGGAAAATATTAAAGTCACAGATGTTCATCCCAAATATATAAATTCACAGAGAACTTCATATTGATCTTTTTAAATAATTTATTCATCTTACAATAACATTTTTGCTACAACTTAACTATTTTAACTGCATCTAAAACTTTTGCGTTGAAAAAAAATTACAAATAAAATTTCGTTAGTTTCCCTTAACGACATTTCCATCCTCTTTAACTTAAATAATTACTTCCTTCCTTTTTTAATTCACTTCTATTTCAATTGTGTACTATTCACACAAAGTAAAGTTATTCTTTTCAATTACATCAATTAAATAATATAATGTGTCTGCAGATTAAGTGCTGACATGTTTTATATACATTTATTGTAAACAAACATTTATTGTAAACAAACATTTATTGTAAATAAACATTAATCTCTCAGAAAAGTTATACGATTGTTCCAGTAGAAAATAAATTAAGAAAGGAAAATATGGTTCGAACGCGATTTTGGATGTCGCACAAAATATTCGAAGCTATGGAAAAATATTTCTTCCTTGACAGTTGCTACAACAACCTGATAAATTTCAGTTTCGTATCGTCATCGCCAGTAACTTTTCAACAACAATCCTAATGCGAGAAAATTCACCTTACGACATACCTACGCGTTTTATTCATGGTTGACATCACCGACATACTCGTGAATATAGAATACAATTCAGACCTTTTCCCAATCGATACGTTTACCTATTTTTGATAGCTCTAACACTGCCCAATACTCCTTAAGTAAATAATACTTAGCTAGAAGACAAAAAATGTTAAAATAAAGGAATTTATGATGTGTTTTTATAATTTTCATTTTTTGTTTATCTGGTTGTGGTAAAATAAGGTTTTAATAATTATAGTATTGCTCCAATAACTGTATCTCCATTCTCAAAACGAATGTCATTTACCAAAGGAACATACATTTTCACATACGTGTTTTCATTCTTGTCTCTAATCTTGAAATTATCCTACTTAGCGCTTCCTCCGGCTGGGGCGGTACCCTGCTCGCTGATGGGAGATACGTGGTTGGGGAAAATCTCTTAAGCTGCCGGTAGGTCAACGTCGGATTTCGTCATTAAGCAGGGGAAGATCACCGCCACCTTTCGCGATAAAACTTGCACTACACTCACAGGACTTTAGCAGTTGACGCGCCGTCACTAAAAAGTCAATCAGTCAAACGCAGGATGGTGCGGTCATATTATTTCACCGTGACATCTCACGCCTGCCGCTGACCTCTTCTGGATTCGTGCGTGCTCCTCGATCCACCACCAGGCGACGGCTCGAAGGAGAGAGCTGTAACGCCACCGTCAGGGAATAGAACGCACTTTATTGAAAGCGTACCCCTCCCCCGCCGCGCCGATAGAGCTGATGGAGAGGGAAGCGACTCGCAGCGCCGCCGCCTTTTGTCTGCGCGCGGCACCGCGCTCGGCCCCTCCGCGGGGTGTCTCCTCTCCTCGCGTCACTTTGCGAGCGCCCCGCCCCCGCCCCCGCCGCCTCGCAGAGTGCGACACCGTGTATCGCTCGCCCCCGACAGCCCTCGTGGCTCAGGCCGGGCGCATGATTCAAGCCGCTGGATCAGGGGTTGACAACACCCGTCGCCGCTCGCTGCAGATTCTCCTCCTGGCGAAGCAGCTCCTGGGGGCGATTTACGACTGTGGTTGCAAATGCCGGGCTGCGTTGACAACTCCCGTCGCCGCTGCAGATTCTCCTCCTAGTGAAGTAGTTCCTAGGAGTCAATTTGCGACGGTGGTGGATTTTCGACAGTAGTTTGGTAGCTGAGACAATTTCTGCCACTGTATGGACGAATATGCTTTCGACCCGGTGCTCTGATTAGTAGTTTTCCGCGTTTTATCCATATTAATATCCACGCAAATGTTTGAGTACAACCTCAGCGTGAACCACGACCGATCTTTCATTTCTCGGCTTTGTCCTCTTTTTTCCTATTACATGCACTTAAACTTACAAGCAATACACTACTACGCATTCGGAAGATTAGAGCTTGTCCGTGCTGAGGTGGTGCCGTCCTAGGAGAGATACATGGAAACTCTGCAAATCGGCTTATACAAGTAGAAGTGCGCTGGATCTCTTGTTGGTTCCAACGAAGTAGGAATACCGCCGCCTTTCTGCACTATACTTCTACACGTACGGAAATAATGAGCACAGTAGTTTTTGCCCTAGAATTACGTGTCACTCATTCTCTCGCTTACTAGAAACTCCAAAATTTCGCACAAGATGCAACTTTGCAATTGGAGCGAATAACGAGAATTAAAATTAGGGACATTTTTGGACCGTTGAAAGTAGTACACACCCGGGTGGTTGTGGCTGGGAATTATTTCTGGTCAGTGTCAATAAAAATGCTGGAAAGAAAAGTGCACAAACAGGTTTTCCGTACGCGAAATATAAGAATAGTCGAATAAATACAAATTTTTGCAGTTTTGAAACACAATCAAAACCTTTTTCATTATTTCTGCATTTTTCCCGCGTTCCTGGGTATGTAAGAAAGACAGATACCTCTCACACGATCGGAGGCAGCATTGTTGTCTTCGAATTTCTGCGAGCATTGGGAACTAGAAATATAGATTTATTTAGAGAGAATGTCTTGACATTTTTTAATAATATGTTTAGAGATTACTTTATCGTCATCGAATTTAATTGCTTCGCAAGACGGTGCCGATGTTGGCGGCCGAGAAAGCCAGCAACGTTTTTGATCCGTTTAAACAGTTCAGCTCTCGTGCATATTGAACGCACAGAAAACGTGCACTTCAGATTGCACGATTTCTGCATGATAACTTTTGAGCATAGTCAATTTTTGTTTCATATGGAACACGTACAGTTAGTTAGACGTGAGTGCTTCTAGCAGCAGATTTGTTTACTAGCGGTTTTGTTTCGGGGGACTGGTAAAATTGGCATGGTGGATTTGAGTTCTCGACTTTTCTGGTGAGTTTATTGTATGCCTCTAGCAAGTGTGCGGTTACTGAATCTGAGTTCTGCAGCGAAGTTGCAGCGAAGTTCCATTTGCAGCTTGTTTTCCGAGCATCCGTTATCGCCATTGCAGCCACAACTATTATTGTAGTGACACTGAAAACCTTCGTTTTTTCACACTATGTTTCATCAATACTTAAAAAAAAAGTATTGAAAAGTTGCTCAGAACGCACCTCACAAACGCCGTGATTAGATGTACTCGAACGGCACAATTCAGCAGTTCATTTGTGTGCCGGCACAACCACAGGCGGCGTCCAGGCAAATCGTGCAGAAAAGGTGCAGACAGAGTAAAAACGACTTTTGTCTTCTTATAATTTGACATTGTGATCGTGAAGTTTCTGTACAGTGTCTGTACTCAATGTACAGTACCTGTACGTCTGCTCGAAAACTGTACGGTGTCAAAGGGCCTTCGTCGTGTGGAGCGCCTGCAGTTTGCACATCCCTGACGCGGGAGTCGCCGCCGACGCAGGCGACGCGGGCGGGCCGGCGGGCGGGCGGAGTCGAGCCCCAGAGGTCGCGGCGACAGCGGTGGGGCAGGTGGCGACAGAGGCCGCGGGCTGTGGGTGGGGGCGGAGGCGGAGGCGAGAAGGGCGCAGCTTAAGGGCCATACATAAATTACGTAACGCAAATTTGGAGTGTTTTAAATACTCCTTATCCACCCTGTACCGCACCCGTAACGCTCCCTAAATAATTACGTAACGCCGGCGACCACACCCCCTTTTTAAATTCAAGAAGTAAAAATAAGTTGTTGCACAATAAACAAACTGTGTTCATTTTATTTGTCTTGTTCATTACGGTTTATGATAATTAGAGTCGAAATTCATTGTCGATGCTGACAGCTCCTAACGAGATTGAAGGTAAATTTTGAGTGAACTAAGGACGCACAGTTGAGAAAATTTCTGATCACAAGCCCTGCACTCACCGCCGTTGTGCATCAGTTTTGAATATTTCTTCGTAATCTCACAGATTCAATAAGAAATTGATGAAACAGTACTTCCATTTATTGTAACAGCTTCTAATAACTTTAAATTATTTATATTTTTAAACAGATTATTTATATAATGTTTTAATGTTTTGGTATAAGAGTTCTAAAAAGGAAGTATTTCAATAAATGAAAAAAAGGGTCAAAGTTAAGAAACACCAATCGAATATCATCTGCCCCTATGTAGCGCAGTGTAACGTTTCTCCTCTTGAGCGTTACGTAATTTATGGACGGCTCATTCCGACAGCGACCCGGGGCCCCTTTCACACGCCCCACAGCGCGCGGAATTCACACTACAGGGGCAGCAGTCACGGGGTGCAGTTGTAGGATTCGGGAAGTGCTGTTGTTGGCTCCAGTCAACGAGTACTGCTTCCGCATTCGCTTTATGTGGGGAAGGTCTACAGAATATCTCTTTGAAATATGTTATGTAGGATATTTTATTTTGTCACTATTCTCCAATTAACTGTTATTTCTGTTCATGTTTACTTAAAAAATATTAACACGAATATATTCTGAAGGTATGTTTTTGAAGTAATCTTGAATAGTGATGGTTTTTTAGTACAATAACCTTGAAGTGATTTCTTCAGACCAATATTAACGATTCTTTTGTTTTGTTTTTAAATTGAGTTTGAAAACATTCGTTGTTATTCGTTTAAACCTACAGAAACCCGGTGTTTCTAAAACAAAATTTAAGAATATTTTAAATCTTTTATTATAATAATCATCTCTAAGTTCCTACATCATACTAATAATGAATACTCTATGACTTTCAACTTTTCACTATCAAGATGTGATCAAGTTCATCATCCTTGGCTAAGCATTAACTTCAGTTCACACTCGAAGTTATTGCAATATATTTTCATTGATCATAGTTTAGCCTTATTAGTCTGGACAGTTCCTTTTTATTTCAGAAACTCAATTCGATGTTTTGTCAAATTTCCACCAAAATAGACACAGCATTTCTGCGTAATGCAAAACAATAATTTAATTCATTTTGCAAATTAGTTTCTGTTCCAGACTCCAAATTTGTTTTAAACTATCATATTTTCCTTACACTTATGAGACTAGTGTTTGCCATCAAAACTATTAAGAGCGTAGTTTTTTATTAGTCGCCCAATCCCCAAACATCAACAACGGAGCTCTCTCGGCAGATCGGCGTGGAAGCGTCGCTATTAGGGCGCGCTACAACGGCAGCCGGCGCCACAGGGAGCTGCTTGGGGTGTGTGCTCTCATGAAAGGGCTCCGGCGCAGCTACTTCGCATAATGATGATGCCCGCGTGGGCGTCCATCGGGGCAAGGCGCGGAGGCGCGAGACGGGGTGGGTTTGCTTGGGGCGCATACATCAGGCGGCGCACGCCGCGCCCTGCGACCGGCGCTCGAAAGGGGGGTAGACGGTAAGCCTGTGTACAAGTGCCGCAAAGCGTCGCGTCGCGGGTGGCCAACGCCCGGCACGTGATTATCAGCCCCGCCCCTTTTCTCGAGAGCACATTAGACAACTCGCCTCGTGCCTTGACCGCTCACGGTTCCGGACCTGTGTCTTGGCGCGCCGAGCCCTCTTCCCACTGCAACTGCAACATAGTCTCCCAGCTCGATGCCGTTCTGTGCTCAGTCCGCCAGCCATGCTTCTAGTCGCCTTGCTGCCTCTTCCCCGGTCTCGATTGACTGCCTCCCCCCTTCAGATGGACCCGGGTTTCCTAGTCGCGCGCCTATTCGGAGAGCACCTTCGATGCCATCGTCACCCGCGCCCCTGGTAGAGCCCGCCATCCGCACACTGGCATGCAACGAGACCGGCGTGCCGACACTCACGCCATGGGGGCCCCACGAGGGTCAATGGCTATCGTGCGCGGTCGCACGGCGATGACTCCCAGGCACGCTCTACACTGCCCGGGCTACCGGCGTGCTCTTTTTCACTCGCCTCTGTGGAGTACGCGCTCGCCACTTCCGCATTAAGCCCCCCCCCTCCCTGCCCCCTCCCTCGCTCAGCTTCACCACTGCCGTTCCACGTGCCCGTTGACTCATCGCCACCCTCCAGACCGGAAGGAAAATACGGGCAGGGGGACCACTCGCGCTGCCAGGCCACATTTTGCCTTGCCCTATATTTGCGCTCTCTGAGCCGCATTGGGGTGCGCAGACCTATGTAGTAAGGACGGAGAGAAGGTGTGGTGTGCAGCGCCCGGTCGCGCGCGTGCGCGAGTTGGCATCGTGTTGGACCGCGACGACTAGGGGGCCAAATTGGGTGAAAGGCGCAGGATTTCGCATCGAAGGAATGTGGGTGGGTAGCTCTCTGCTCCGTGAACTACCTCGGTCACCCGCCTCGGTGCGCTATCGCAGTCCGCGCGTCGCGCGGCGCAGCCCTGCTAATTCTGCCTGGCCACCTTTCGCTTCCCCCGCTCCGTTACCCTCCGCCGTCGCTCCCTGCAGGCCCGCCCCGCTCCTCTGTCGCGCTTCTACTCAGCCGTAGACCATGGGGCTCATACGCCACGACTCTGCACCCCTCCTCCCACCTCCCTTCACCGCTCGTCTCCGCCATTTCTCAGCCGCGCTCTCCGCCTCCGCTCGCGCTCCGGCCTCGACCTGCACCTCCCGCCCACGGAACCGCTCCGCCCGGCCCCTCCGCCTCTCTCCGCCCTCTCGCAAACGGCTCGCCGCAGTCCTGATAGAATAGGCCGTTTGAATTCCGTCGAGGGGTGTCAGGGGCGGCGCGCGATGCGCGCTTGGCAGTCCTTACGCGAAGGTCGGCAGCGCATGTCGACTGTGTGTGTGTCGCGGCTCGTGCGAAGCGAAAAGGGTTTGAGCTGGTGAGAGCTCAGAAGGGTCAACGGTGACAACTGGAGGGCGCAGTGACTACTGATCGGGGAAGGTCGCGACGGTTCGTAGAGCCAAACCCAGGGCCTGCCGAACTTCGATAGCTAGACGAGTAGCTTATTGTAGTAGGGGAGAGTCAAATTCGCTTGCGGTATCTGCTCAAGGAGAATTCGTATCTGAACGGTTTTGTTAGATTGGGTTGTTTTCCGTGGTTTTATTTTACATATCAGGGGATGCCGAGAGTTGACTATCTAGACAAACGTGAAAAGGGACCCCCTAGACTTTCCCTTTTCATATCGTGAGTCCGATATCCGACATCCCTTACACGACGACAGCATGTAAGAGAGGACCAAAGCGACGGGCGCAACACGCTACAACAACCTGAGAACCTCGATGTGAGCTGGAGGAGACCAGAAGGGAGACCAGAAAGGAAAGATGCAGGCGAAGTAAGGCAAAGTAGTTGGTTCCACCTTGGACGGAGATTGGCCCAAGAGAGAACCAGCCATGGGGACAACTGGCGGATACGAAGGAATGGGGCATTACTTACGAACTATCACAAGTAGTGATATATTGCGTTGTTCTTTTTAAAATTATGTGGTGTAAGTATATGATATAGAAAACAGTCTGGCAGGAGGTCGAGGAAGCCACAGTTCTTTTGAAGAGGGACGATGAACACACCGTCTGATGGCGGACGATCCCTGCTCTATACCGATCAGCGAATATTGCATGGAATTATGCGTGCATTCTATCGCTATCCGGGAGATCCAGAGTTTCTGAGATCAGCACCATGGCCGAACGAGTACAGAAATGCCTGGCGGACGGGCATACATCCGGAGCAGGCCAAGAATGCATGAGACTCCGGCCGAGCGGAAGCCTACGACCTCATATTGCTGACTATGCTCCGGTCGGGGGCGCTCCGTGTCCGCGATATTGCTTCGCAAGTGACGTCCAACGGCGCGTGGAGGCGGTGTCCTTAAGCGAACGCCTCCCCGGGGCCGACGGGGCGTGCGGGGCGCGTGGGGCTGTCATGCGGAGGCAGGACCGTGGCAGCTGCTGCGGCGCGCAGGAGCGGCTGGCCGTGTACGCAGTGACGGCGGTGGGCGGTGGGCGGCGACGCAGGGCGCCGGCCGCGCACCACCGAGCCCCACGCTGGGCGGAGGGAGGGGGAAGCGGCAGCTCCAGAGCTGTTCACCACGGGGCCCGAATCGGCCTCAACGCATGGAAAGTGAACTAGGAATGGAGCTTCGCGAACGTCACTAGCATGCGATATTGTCAAAAATACACGATGATTGAATAAACCTGACGTTGCAATGACCCTGAATTGAATTGAATTGAATTGAATTGAACTAGAAATGGAGCATCGCCAACGCTTAGCATCGATATTTCAAAACGTGATTGAATAACCCTAACTTTGCTATGGCCCTAAATTGAATTGAATTGAACTAGAAACGGAGCATCGCCAACGCTTAGCATCGATATTTCAAAACGTGATTGAATAAACCTGACGTTTCAATGACCCTGAATTGAATTGAACTAGGAATGGAGCATCGCCAACGCTCAGCATCGATATTTCAAAACGTGATTGAATAACCCTGACGTTGCAATGGCTAAATACCATGTCCCAGGTATACTTACAAACGGCCGAGCTTGTTTGAAATATATTTTTTCTCTCTAGCGGCATCTATCCTTCAGTAAAACAATAATCTTATTATCTTATAACAGAAATCTCGTTCAGTTAAGGTCTACCCTACTTGTAGAACCAACTGAAAACATTAATGACCCAAACTTGCTTAGTCCTTGTATGCCCTTGCACATGGTTGTGACATTTGTCTGACCGTGTCTATAATTTTCCCTTATATTTCACTGGTTTCTGACTTTGTTCTATCTGAATAAAATTGAATTTTTGAGTATCATTATTTTTTGTAGGGCTTTTCTGATATTTTAATAATATCCTATTAGTGTTGAAGTTCTGTCGCATCATTTGCCAATTTAATAAATTTATCAGCAAAAACAAGACACACAAGATAGATTTGTGTCGGTTTAAAACACTCAAAACCATCAATTTCGAAAATTAAAAATTCAAAGTTAATAATAGATCTCCCAAAAATCCCAGATATTTCTGATCATCTATATTTTTAAAATTGGATTAGTACCTCTGACGTATGTTTCTCGAGAAAGATTTAATATTAACATGGTGTATTAATTTAAAATTTAAGATTTAATACAAGACATTGCCAAAATAATTAGAAAAATTAATAGGTATTCTTTGCTTTTCTAGTACTTTTTATTTAAAAACAAAACATCGCGAAAAAGAATCACAAAACATAAGTGCGAAAAAACATTGGTTTCTTATTGAAACGTGATGTTTAAAATGGCAAACATTTTTTAAAGTCATCGATGTTTTGAAAACATGATCGTGGTGTCGCATCATCAAAATGAAGTGATTTTTGCAGTAAAATGATAAATGACAGTAGACTGACTTTCCACGAGAGCTGTATTACGGTTTCGACAAATGTATAAATCATAAATCTGTGTAAATAAAGAACGGTATGAGGACCGTTTATTCTTTGAAACAAAAGCCCTGTTTTTGTTATCATTTTTATATTTCAACTCTTCAATTGGTCTTTATTTTACTTTGCGAGCGCCAAACCCCCAAATCCACCTGTTTGACTCGTGGTATGAAATTAATGGATACTACATATTTTACTGATACTATATACAAAACCCATTGAGGTTCTCGTGCATGACCGAACCGCCTGAAGATGATAATATTTTAAACTTCCAACAATACTAATTTTGTAAATAACACTGAATAATTATTTACTTTTGTGCCAAACATGCAAATATTCAGTTGGGCGTTTTAGTGACGTGATGCTACGAGAATCTGGTCAACTGTGCCTGCTGTTACAAATATTGAGAAACACGGACTTGTATGACCCGCTGTGTACTCTTTTATTATTCAGCATTTCTATTTCAATGTCTACAACAATTGGAATGCGGGAAAGCAAAAAGCTTAGCCAATCAAAGTAAATACGGATAACGCCAGATTCAGTTATGTTTGCTATTTTTTGAACGTCGAACAGAGAAGCATTGAAATAATCCTAGATAGAAAGAGTATCTTAGCAGTACACATACAAATAAAAATCGTGTAATATGTAATGTTATTAAATTCTTACCTTAATTGAAAAGATAGAGAAACGATCCTTTGAAATCGACTGAATTGAAACGTACATTATATTCGAAATCCGAAGAGCCCGTATCTCAAAAGGAATCGAAAATAAGAGCTGAACAATGCAGTGACCAGTACTGAATGGTCAGTTTCTCGCATTGAAGAAGTATTCAAAAAGCACAATGTTGTGATATCAAAACTTCGAATATTATATTTGTTTCTCGAATACGAAAAATGAAAATTCTAATTTGTTATGTAAAAGCAATGGATTTTCAAAGATGATCCACATGCATTGAATTTTAAATACTATCTCCACTAGAAAAGTTGTATGTATAGTATATCGTTGGTTCTAGCAGGTTCTCTTTCAAGATGCCTGAAATTATGAAAGAAACTTTCTCAGTGGTGTCTAAACCATTAAACCACCTCAAGAGATTCACTGATTCTGAAGTTTATGAAAGAATTATTGTCTAACAAGAGCAAAAAATGTAGATGGAAAGGAGAGACTCTTATGCAACTTCCCTTAACACGCGTTTTTCTTTAAATCAGAGGTACTGAAGGATACTTGATAAGAAACGCTGGAAGATTTTCTTAAATATCTTTTAAAATGCTGAATTTAGCATTGCATTAAGAATTCCAAACACCTATTTTGAATCAATAAGTAAATAAATAAATAAATACATTATTTGTGTAACCTAAATACATACATTGTTCTATGTACGTAAGTTTCATATGATATTTATCACATTGTTTCAATATTTTCATTTGTTGCATTCCTAGTATTAACAATTCGGACGAGCGCGTAAAAGACAGCGCATTACACATTGAAGTAACACTTCACTATAAAAATACCTATCCCGTTATGAGTATTGAGTTTTGTTATACAGTACATTTTCTGTAACTTATTTGATTGTTTCTCTTTCATTCGCATTTGAAAATTACAATGGAACCAATGGTTGTGTCTAGTAATAATATGATGGAGGTATTAATGGTGAATGTCAGTTAAGTTGTGGAGTTGGTGGAATGGTACGAAGTAATGTGACGGTGATGGTGATAGTGGATGTGAAATCGTGGTGATGGTGGCGGTGGGAGAGTAGCGGTGGTGGTGTGATGGTGGTCATGTCCTGTGAGATGGTAGTGGTGGTGATGGTGTTGTGTTCGTGTGGTGGTGGTAGTACGGTGACGTTGGTGTTGTGGTGTTTGTATGGAGTCGGGGAGGAGCCAGTGTGATGTATTGTGATGATATGTTTGTGTGGTGTGGTGTTGGTGGTGCGGGGCTGGCACCAACAACAGAGCGGGAGCCGAGGGAGGGGGCGGCAGCCGGGAGCGGAAGCGGATGGGGGGTGGGCGGCTTAACACCGTGTGGACAATGACGTCGCGCCGCTAGCTCCGCGAGGGAGACACACCGAAAAATATTATCAAGAGCGAAAATGAGGATTAAGGCGTGGGGGCTAATTAGTACAAATGGCTCGCCCGCTGGGGTTCGCTAGCAGGGGGGCGGGAGGGGGGCGGGGGCGGGGGCTGAGGTGGCAGTTGCCATCCGAGCGAACAGACGGGCTCGGGCCATGCGCTGCACACATTCCCCGGCCATAAAGTCACACAATGAAATCATCACGTCTGGAAAGATGAGCTTTATAACCGGAATTAGAAGCTTAAAATTTCGAAAGGGAAAGCTCCGAAAGAACGCCTGGAAGATGAGACGAAATATTGTCTTTGTTCCACGCAAAGATGATTTCCTGTGATAATTTAAGTCTATTGTTAAGGAATTAGAAAACACTTGCAATGTGTCACTTGATAATTTTTATTGTTTCTGCAAAACAGTTTCCGCTGATTGGATATGTATAGATAATTTTATTATTTTCTGCAGCGTAGGTTTAATTACACTGCAGTCCATACTTCATTTTCACAACTCCACTGTTCTTTCTTTTTCTCCTAATTGCCACAACTTCACAACACATCCACACACTTCAAGAGAAATAACTAATTTAAATATTATTATATACTCGCATAATACAAGTTTCTTATATTTTTTAGTGAAGTTTCAAAATTCAAAATAATTTATAATACCGTAAAAGTATGAAAAAAAAAAAAAAATCTAGTAAAAATAAAATAAAAAAAAATAAAATTATACCCATTTATCTCAACTGAGCAGTTAAGTATCACCAGGTGTGTGTTGCTGACAAAACCGAAGTAAATATCACACTAGGCAAATTGTAAGGAAGACGATTCTCTTTTATACTTTCTTGCATTACTACATTACGTAGTATAGTAAATTATAAATGCTGCAGCCAAAAATAGAATTTTATTTTTCTTTGAGCCAGAAAAATTAGTATTATGGGTTCCTAATAAAAAAATGTGATTTGAAGTTAGATTCATACTCTACAGTTGTTTACATCAAGAATTCATATCTAGTGCAAAGAATTAGTTTACAGCAAAAGTCTGCTTCACTTATCTGTGAATTGCAAACTAAACCGAATAGATTTGCACCAAAATAATATTTTCCCATTGCAGCTACGTGATGTCACTGTCTCTTGAATTTGAATTGATAGTTTATTTTTTTTGGGGGGGGTATACTTTACATAAGCAGACCATTTTATTTTTTTGTAAAAAATTAACCACCAGAATTTCGGATTAAATTGATTATTCGGGGGTGTAAAAATGCGTATAGGAGATTTTTATTATTAGATAAATTAAAATAACATTCAACGGTATTTTAATGTATTCTTTTATTTTTCAAAATACAAATGTATAATTTTTAAATTACAACTTTTGTTTGCAGAAGATTTTTGCCTACAATTTACCAAGACAGACGAGTAATCTGTGAGAATGACGTTTCAGTAGTTGAAGTTATGCGTCTGCCTGTGAAGCATTTTTGTTCGGTTCGTTCACATTTTTCAAGTTCACGTGTTTTAGTGACAAAGCCGGGTTTCGGGGCTCCATTGTCGTCATTGTTGAATTTCGCACCACTTTATCAGTTGCTCTCTGTTCATTATTGGTCTACCATGCACTTGCCTTTATTGGGATACAATCTTTTCTGCAGGTTGAACCAAAATTCTCCTTCCGTCCTAGTTACCCAGAACGGTCCAGTCGACAACACGCTGCAATGGAGACTACACTGAACCAATGTAGGAAAGGTCAATGTTGACCACCCGTGCATTTGAACGAAAGGCATCTTATACTCGCAGCTCTTGTAACGAGCACGCGAGAGGTGATCTGCGTTTCCGCGCCACTTCATCCCCAGTTGCAGGCGGGGGCATAGCCGCCGGCCCGGTGTCCGCCCGCATTGTCGCTGCGTGGCGCGCTGCGCTGCCAGGCGGTGACGGGGCTGACGGGGCGGCGGTGGGTTGGCGGTGGCGGTGGCGGTGGCAAATGTGGCGGTGGCTGTTTGCCATCAAAACTATTAGAGAGGTAGTATGTTATTAGTCGCCCAATCCCAAACATCAGGACAACGAGCTCTCTCGGCGAATCGGCGTGGAAGCGTCGCTATTAGGGCGCTGCTAGCAACGGCAGCCGGGCGCCACAGGGAGCTGCTTGGGTGTGCTCTCATTTGAAAGGGCTCCGGCGCAGCGTACTTCGCAGTAATGATTTGATGCCCGCGTGGAGCGTCCATCGGGGCAAGGCGCGGAGGGTTGCCCCGAACCGCGGGTGCGGGTGCGGGTGGCGGTGGCGGTGCGTTTAGGCGAGTGGCGGGTGCGGGGTGCGGGGCGGGGGCGGCGGGCGGGGCGGGGGCGGCGGCGGCGGCGCGTCCGCGATGTGGATACGAGGAAGGTGCGTCGGGCGCATACACTCGACGCGGGCCCACGCCGCCCCTGCCCCGCGTCTGCTGGAGGGGGGGGGGACGAGCGCGCCCTGGTGCTAGCTCGTGTCAAAAGAGTGCGCAAGCCGGGTTCGCGTGCCGCCTCGTCTCCCCGCCCCCAACGTGAAATTCGGCTCCGCCCCCGCTCTTCTCCCGCATGCGGACAGCTTACCGCTCTTGGCGCCCTGCCCTGCTCCGGCTCGCCTCGTGCCTCGGCGCCCGCGCCAGCCCCCTCCTGTGTCGCTCTCACTGCGCACGCCCGCTCCCAACCACCCTTCCTCGGCGCTCCGCCCGTTCGCGCTCCGTGGCCGCCGCCCGCCCCAGCGCTTACTTGTACGTTCACCCGTCGCGCAGACGCCCTGCCGCGCCGCGCCGCGCCGCTTCGCCTGCCGCCTTGTGACGGCGCCCGCGAGCACCTCCGGGCACTCGCACGCGCGAAGCACGTCAACCGGGGATCGACCCACTGCATTCCGAGCTCAGCTCTTTTTCGCGCCCCCGCGCCCCTTTGCGTTTCATAACCTGAGAAGATACAACACGACTGCATCCTTAATGTTCCTCTGAAATCCCCCGATCGCATCCCGCGATCGTTTTATTCTCGCTCTCGGTTCCCAGATAATCCCCATTCTGTTTCGTTACAGGACGCTCAGCCCGACTGCATTCCTTAACGTTCATCTAGAATCCCCCGACTGCATCCCTCGCTCGGTTTTTCCTCGCCCCGCTTCCCAGCTAATTTCCTTTCCGTTTCGTTACCTGAGAAGATACAGCACTCACTGCATTCCTTAACATAACTTAAAAACTAAAAGTGTATTAATAAGTAATTGTATATTTTGAAATTCGTTTATTGTAATGGAACGTGTTAATTCTCACACCACGAGAAGAAGATAATAGTGATAATTGCATGATACTACGTGAAGAACATATCATAATTAAAACTATCAAAGAGTTCAAGCCATGAGTAATTATAAAATAGGCTCATTATCACAAATCTTCCTACTGCAAAAATTATAAAGATGAAATGCATTAACGTATTTCCATGTAATTTAAAGTTATTTAATTATTATTAAACTTTCTGGATATTTTTTCAGTGGGACGTTGTTTGTTGAATGAAACTATTATTAACTTTCAAGTACATAGGCTTCTCACAAATCCATCAGACTAAGATATAGTATGTTCCGTACTTACTGAGTTTTGGCCAACACAAACAGGAAGTTATAATAAATTGAGAGCAAAGTCGAACAGTTTTGTACCAAACTGTTTCTACCACAACCCCGTAGTAAATACTTGCTGACTTGTTCTAGATTTACCAACAATACATTTACATTACTTTAATTCTAAGTAGTAATGTGTTAAATATGTTTTTCACATTTCTAACTTCTTAGAAAAACCCTTATTGGAAAAAGAAATACTCCGAATTTAAATTTGTCAATATTTATATGAAATAATGTGTATTTTATACTTAGTTAATCCAAATCCGATTATTTGATGTTCATATACCAGAACACATGTGAAAAATGGATTTGAGTTTGAAGTTCATCAATCTTGTCCACCCATAACATTAACATATCATTAACTATACATTTTATGGATGTGCTGCACATATATTTTCACTAATAAATACATTTTTTAAATACACTGCTCTCCACTTGCACTTCACTTCTCTTTCTACTTCTCTATTGCACTACATTTCACATCACGACACTCCAATTAAACTACTACTTTAAATATAATTGTATATTTAATAAACCAATGCATTTAATAGTAATTATCACAATACTAATTATAATAACTATTTTAATAAGCATAACTTGCTAATTAATGAAGTTTACAACTATCATTAGTTAATATACTTTTGTCTTTGTTCACCTAGAGGAAAGGGTTCCATGGCTATCGCAGGTAACTTATTGCAGTTGCCTAGTTAAATATACTGATATGCTAACGTATATTTACGTGTATTTTAATACTAATATAGTTTAAAATTCTGGGAGTAGTTTAGTTTGATTCTGCTGTGGTGCGCTGGCTGACTTGATGAACCTCTGCAATGTGTACATTACTCGCGCGTTTTCCCATAGCAGACGTCCTATTTCCTTCGAAAGGTGGTGGCTATGTCATCTCCTCGCGAAGTTACGCGTAAGGGGGCGTGGCCGATCGTCGCCAGGCGGAAGGGCCCCCAGCTCACAGCTCTTGCGTCTGACGGTTCGCGCACGCCCTTCCCGTCTAATTCTCCTGCTCCTCCTCCCCTCCTCCCCTCCACCCCTTCCTCCCCTTCCTC